>APFE031459846.1:202519-262388 GCA_000404065.3 Pinus taeda | reverse complement strand
TTTTTTTTTAATGTGATTGGATAGGCCGATGGGGGTTTATGGTTGTTGGCCTTAATATATATATGCGATGGTTTTAAAAGGGCGATTAGATTTGTTCAAAGGGTTCGGCAGGGGTTATGGCCGCCGATCCCTAACATATATGTGATTTGATTTTATATAGTTATTAATAACTATACATTAAAACAAATTTTATTATGTGGTTATTTAATAACCAATGTAAAAAATGATTTGTGTCCCTTATGTAGATTTAGGAGACCAAATGAAAGAATTCCAAGTGTCAATGGTTGATGACTGTCACGTGGGTCCCACGTGCTTATGGGGATCCCCTGTCATATCAAACTTTGAAGAGCTCTATCTTTCGCATATGAGCTTGGTTTGATGAGTCATTCGCACTTCCACAATCACAACGACGAGATACTTAACATAAACCTATTTTGAGCATAATTCAAACACTTTGATTTTTGAGCCATCTTTGTCTTGTGTGTCTCTCTGGAGCCACCTGGATCAATCCTCCCTACTGAGGAGCTTTTGGTCCTCCAAAAGCATGAAAAATAATCAGCGCGATGACTGGTGGTTACGCCAATATATCTATATATATATATATATATATAGATAGATAGATAGATAGATAGATAGTTGTGGAACTATCGACGCCTTTATCGGAGGTATAGTCGAGTACGAGCTCGATTTGACGAGCCATTCACACCTTCGCGATCACGACGACGAGATACTTAACATGAACCTGTTTCGAGCATAATCCAAACACTTTGATTTTTTAGCCATCTTTGTCCTATGTGTCTCTCTGGAGCCACTTGGATCACTAATATAAAGACACTAGGGCATCGTTAAACCATTGGGAGATTGACCATAATGTTGCATTGCAAAACATTAATAACATTAAAAATTGTTACTTCTAGTTGAAATTTTGTACCGGAGGACATGTGGTTCCCTTAGGCTTTGATCTTTGGCCTAGGGAAAGATGTCCAAAAAGAATTTAGTTTTTCTCCTAAAGTGACTTTATAATTTTTATAAAGTCAAATCTAATTTAAAAGTGACTTTAAGTGATAAAGTTATTAAAGTCTAATTTTAAAGTGACTTTAATTATTGGACACCTAATCCTAAATGGGTTAGTGTGGAAGCCGAATGGACAAAGCAGTCCAAGGGACCTTGGGATGCGGTCACCATATTGTACTATAAATGTATATCTCCTGTTAACAAAAAAATGTACTCACATGTTTTATATTTCCTATCTTTCTTGCTGTCCATGTGTGTTTAACATGGTATCAAAGCAGGCGATTGCTGGTCCTGCTCCAATTTGAGCCACTTGTTTTTGTGGTCTCTAAGACAAGGAGCTAGACAATTAAAAATTAAAAATAATAGGTCCGATAGACCAATTTGGTCTGAGTGGACGGTAACCACCATCATCATATATGTCAGTTCTGCGTTACCTGACCTCTGCCTCTGCTTTATTTCCTTCTGTTCTGCCATCCCTGCATCTCTGCCACACCTGCGCTGCCCTGACATATTCTATCTATGGACTCTGAGCATATTCAACTGAAGAGGGTGCAAAATCTCAAAAACTGTACATAAACGTTTTTGTCCATAGTGAGTTGTTTAGGCATATGCATTTATGATATTTGCTCGTATATATCTGTAAATACGAGAGGGATTTTCGGCGTTGGGTTTCTTTGAAAGAACTTCTACGGGGCTTTCAGAAGGAGATTTTGATGGAGTTTGTAAATGACCAATGCACATAACAGGCTTTTGTTTTTTCTGTGGAGAAGGTGTGGAGGGAGAACTTGGTGAGAAAAAAGATGAAATAGAACGATGTGATTTTGTAGTTGCAGGCATTGAAGGCTTCTCGAGAGAGAAAAAGGATGAAATTGGAGGTTGTTGACCTGGTTTGCCACCCTTGCTAAGACGCCTAGAGGGCGCCATTCTTACTGTCAAGGAAACGTTTTATAAGACTTCCCACAAGCACAAATGTCTCTTAAACAAGTGTTCTATGCCAGATACTGTGCAAAAGCTCAGCAACTTAATGCGTGAATCAGGTTCCTTGGCTGAGATCTGCGTGTGTCAAAAATTTTTGAACTGTACGCTGTTCGCTGCTGTCAATTCTCTATTGTATTATATGCGTTAAAACATTTATGTGCTATCTGTTGGTATTTGTTCTACCATGGCAGAAAGAGGAAGAGTCACGAAGACTCCCATCACAGCCTCTCCCGCCTCTAAGCATTTGTCAGGACAGAGAGGGACTGTTACAAGCTTTTGATTACTGAAAATGCGTGGAATCACTCTCATTTGAATGACTGTGCATTGAATGTCCTCAAGCCGCTCAAGCAATTTTGAATATCTTGTGTTTGATGACGTTATTGGTTTATTTAAGAGTTTTGTGCTGGTTGGGTCGATTAACATAATGTCGAATGAAATATGGGCACTTTTAAACTCTACGCATAAAAAAAAAAAATAAACAGTGATTCTGCATATCACTTTCTGGTATAACTCTTATTCTATTTCAGCCATTATGATTATTTTGTCATCCAAATCATAAAGGAATTTTACATATAACAGACATGCATGCTTTCGAGAAAATGTTCTGAGTCAAAATTCCATTAAAACGTTTATAATATAAGCTCGTTGGTCCGGCTATCTTTATATATACCGTAACTCATCGGTCTGCGAGTGGCCTGTAACAATGGAAGACAACTAACATATACTGGAAGCATTTTTTAGTCCTAAATGAGTCAGAAGAGCATGTGGCTACGGATCCAATCGGTGAGTGGAAGAAACACAATAGCCTTCGTATGAACATCGCTCAGTTCTGCCTTCGCCCGACCCGTCTTTGTTGGTGGGCTCTGATTCGATTCAGAAGACAATACTGCACCGAATAGTCTGACAAAGTTTTATATGGACCATCAATTTGGATGTCTGATTAAATTGGATGAGCAATTATCTATATTTTGGTTTTTTGTGAATAGTCAAATATGGGCGCATTGTTTCAAGTCATATATGCATGAATTGGAATTGAGATGTGCTCGAAACTGCTAAATCCACAACCTTCTTACCTTCAAGAAAGATTGAGGATTTGGTTAGCTATTATTTTAATGTTTTTGTTTTGAGACGAAGAAGCATTCAAAATAGAGTTACACCTGATAATATTGACAGTGATGATGACGAATCGGAGGTGGGTTCTGTTGACAATGCAAATATACAAGTAGTGAAACGCCCGTTTCATCATACAAAGTGAAAGTGAAACTTTCATCCCTACCTCACTTACATATGTGGACACAGAGTTCCTATAGCAGCCTCGCTGAGAGGATGGGGAGGAGGATTCGCTCGAACTAAAGTGAAGACGACCGAACCCCATCCGAATCAACAGTGGGTAGAGATGAGGGTGAGCATTCCCTTACCATAGAACCTTACCAGAGATCAGGCTTTGAGCTTCTACGTAAGTTCTTAGTCCTCTAGTATCCGGGTGCATCACATCGCATCACTAGGCCCATCACAAGGCCAATTTTGTTTCTTTTTTCCCCATGCCCAGGATTAATTATTCAGGAATTGAATCTGCATAAACACACAGAATTGTGGTTTGAAAGGATATCAGAAAGGTGGGGAATCGACATTGAGCCTACCTCGTTTGGAAGAGCACAACTATGTTGATGTCAACAAACAGCTTGGAGTGGCATCTTTAAGCTACGTTTTGGAGTGTTGCAGAGCACCGCCTTGACTTATTTTTAGCTTCAGCATGCGGTTGATCGAACTCGCGACATCCTCAATGGCATTTAAATAGAGTGCCACGAGGCCAAGGGCTAACCACTTTGATCTGTCTGCTCACATTCAGTAAGGTGTTCAAGAAGGTCCGTTTTGTGGCAAACCACCTGAACCGAGACAGTCTGTATGAAATTTTGTGCACTGGTGCACAACATTGGAATCTGGCCACTTGTCCAAGCAAACCGAATTTTGTTGATAGTAAATACTATTGTATTTTTCTGATTTAGTGTCATTTTGCATTTTGCTGGAATTTATGCAAGTTTAGCTGTGTACACACACTTCAACAGTTTGGAAGTTTTTTAATCTTGAAGGTGGACGTTAGGTCACTGATCATTTGCTGAAATTTATAAAGGATATTGCAGTGATTTTTTCTTCTTCTTCACCGGTTGATAGTTGTGATCAGTTTCTTTAACATATAAGATAATGAAGAAAATGACCAAAATTGATGATGCATTACAGTTATTAAATAGTCTAATCTTTTCCACTATTGATGGGATGGTAAAAGTCAGTAAGGAAACTCTTTTTAACATTCAAACTTGCTTGCAAAATGCACAAGAAAATATTGAGTTTTTGCAGCTTGAGACAAAGCTACAGTAAGAAGAATTAAAACAGAGACACCATTCTGAACCTGTTTTTGTTCAGAACATTGAGACAACCACCCATCAGCACCATGTCAATAATGTTACTGTTCATTCAAATAAAGCAGCAGCTGTACATACAGATGCAGAAACTCAATCTGCACCTCCCAAGTCCATCATTAGACCTTGGGAACAACTTGTCCACAACAAGCACAGAACTGGTCTTGGATATGACAAGGACTTGTCCTTTCATATTCCAGACTATACCAAGCCCATTCAGTTTCAGAGTGCTGGTTTCATTCATGAGAGTTCACCTGCTCCTCATGATAGTTCAGCGTCAACTGTTCCAGACTCTGCCCCTCTTCCACAGCAACAACAACAACAACAGATTGTGAAATGCCAACACTATGACCGAGTTGGCCATCTGAAATATCATTGTTTTGATCTTCATCCATGTAAGCATTGTCATAAAACCAGTCATTCTTCAAACAGATGCTTCAGAAACAAACGTCCTGCAAGAACAAAGATTCATCTTGGATGGATCGTTCTTGGCAATGGGCATCAACAACCAAGAAGATATTCCAAACACATGTCAGAACTTGTTCCAGAATATTGAACAGTCTTGCAGTTGAGTTTTCTCCATCTTCTCACCTTGTATCTGACAGGGGGGAATGATGGTCATCTACAAGCTTCAAAGCCACATCAAGCGAGCCTGAGCCACAACCTGCAACACCAGTTTCAGAGTTGTAGCCAGAGACAAAGATGCCCGTGAACATGCTGTCAGTTGGCAATCTGGGACATTTCCTCTAGCAGAAGACTTCAGCTTCTTGCCAGTTTTGGAAGAGTTCCAGGAACAAAATTGAGAGCACTTCCTCTAGCAGAAGACTCCAGCTTCTTGCCAGTTTTGGAAGAGTTCCAAGAATTGCATTAAGCATTCCAGAGTTGTTGGTTATCCCTAAACCATCACAGGTTGAGACTTCCCTTTTCAGGTTGAAGTTTTAACTTTTATGCAGGGTGAGACCTCCCTTTTATGGTTGAAGGTTTCCCTCTTTAAAACAATAGGATCACTTCCTCTAACAGAACTCTTCAGCTTCTTGCCAATTTTGGAAGAGTTCCAGGAACTGCACTAAGCGTTCCAGTGTTGGTGGCCATCCTTAAACCACTGCCCTTTATACCAACATTTCAGAGAGCACATTCAGCCTAGTGTTGCCATGCATTATTGCACATTTTGTATTACATCTCTTTTCTTGGACTCATACATAATCCTTCGGATTAAGGGGGGGAATGTTGGACACCTAATCCTAAAGGGTTAGTGTGGAAGCCGAACTGACTAAGCAGTCCAAGGGACCTTGGGATCTGAATCCCAACGGTCACCAAATGTACTATAAATGTATATCAAATTGTTAATAAAATTGTATTGCATGCTTTATCTTTCTCATATGTTCTCCCTCACCATGTCTGTTTAACATTGATGATTGAAATTTGAAACAAAAACTTGATGATATGTTGAATCATGAATATTATAATAATCGTTAATGATGATGACAATGTTTATGCTGAATTGTTTATGCTGAATTGATGATGATGAATCATGATAGATCATAGATGATAATTAATTATGTATTTTTAGTCTTTAGATCTAATCTAGATTCTAAAATATGAATGGTAATATGAAATTTTTATTTTTTAAATATATATATGTGTGTGTGTGTGTGTCGTTTCCTGCCGTATCGTATCCATATTTTTTGAAAATTTGCCGTATCTGTTTCAAACCACGTATCCGTATCTGTTCCCGTATCCATTTTAGTGTAACTTAGCTTGACGGCAGGCCTTGTTGATCCTCCCCTTGCCTACGCTGGCTTGAGTATGGCCTCTCTTCCTCCTCAGCCCGGTTACTCCTTCCTCCATGGTCCCTTTCCTCACCTCTGTCCTCATTTCTCATTACCGCAGGCCTTGAAGCTTCCCTCCTTCTCTCGGCACCCTTATCCAGCCCAAAGGCAGCCTCTAAGAGGCCTGTTGTAGGTGTTGCAGCCCTACTCCTAGCCTCTTTGCTTCATATCAAATCTCTGCTCTAGGCTACAAATTTGATTCAGGCACTAACAGTTGATGGTTACATGGATACAAAAGAAATTTCTAGATCTAACACTTATGATTGCAGGAGGTATAGTCCATTGAAAGATTTATGGGCAACCAAACAAGCCACAAAGGCTTATTGGTTTGATTCCTTAAACCTTGCTCCTTCACTGATTAAATTTGCAGCATCTAATCATTTTGATAGCAGTGGTAAAATCGGATGCTAAGTGCCCTAAAAATACCTGACAAGTCAACTAATACACTTATAAGATATTTGCATCAATAAGGCATTTTCTATTTGGCTCTCTTTATGAAAATTGGATGACTTTCAGACTATTTCTAAGGTCTGATCATAATTGACAGTGGTATCATAAAAGGTCTTAGGCTCATCTAGGATTGGCTTCCCCTCGCGTATGGTTCACTGTTTGTGTTGGCAAGGAGATTGGTTTTGAGCTGTCCTCTAGTTTCTCATTTGCTGCCTCATTCATCTCATGCATTTGCTCTCATAAACATTTCATGTGTTGCTTTCTGGAACTGCTATCAATAAGCGAATAAAAAGTAAATTTGACAACTTGGTTCACTGCTGATATAAACATTGGGTATAAGTTACTTAAGGTATTCTGAGTATCATTTGAACATAAATAATCTTACTTCTGTCATAAACTTCTATTGCTTGGATAAAATTGCTTATGCTCCAATAGTTCATTGTGGAGGAAATTTGTTTAAAGTGCTTTCATTGTCTAGCATTCGTAAGATTGATAAGAACACTAACTTTTGCTTGTTTCTTGTAAGTTAGTTCATAATCACTAAAGATCATTAACCTTTCACTCACACAAGCACTAAATCAGGAATTGAATAGCGTTGAATGCCCCTTAAGCAATTTGTAATCATTGAGCATCTTTTGATAATTGGCATTGAATAATAAGATCATTGATAATCTTGTTGTGGAATCATCATTGGCATTTATCTTGTTGAAATATATTGGAAGATTTCTAATGGTCTCAAGTAATTGTTATCGGCATCTTGTATTGAAAATCATTGGCTAATTGTTAAGTGGATAAGTGTTCTAAATTTCCTAAATTGCTATCTTTATTATCATTTATCGTTCAATACCTTTGTGGAATTATTGTGAGAAAATCTCTTGTTTATTGTTGGCACTTGTATCATTGAGCACTAGGTCTTGATTAAGATTGTCTTTCAATATATTGTTAAGTACTCTTGTTATAAGATAATCAACATCAAGTACTTGAATCACATAAACAGTATTAACTCAAGACTCGCTCATAATCTTGCATTAAGCATCCTAAGCTAGTCTTGCATTAACAACTTACATCCAAGCATAAGCTTGGTTGATAGACAATAGGTCCGTCTTTCTCATCTAGCTCAAGGAGTCTAACACCTTTGTAGTGGTTAACATGGTGACCTTGTAGTCGTTGGAGTCATAGTCTCTGTAGCGTCAAAGGCACCGGGTGGTTAGTACCTGAGAGGAGGTAACGTTAATCAAGTCTTTGCTTGCTTCCCCTTGGCCTCTTTCTCACAACCTACTCTAGAGAATAGTTCCAAAATAGTTAAGAGGAAGGAATCATCTAGAATAGGCATATAATTAAAAGTGACCAAGATTCTTGCATTTCACTTAAATCTTAGGATTTGCATAGAATATAGGTTAGTTAAGCATTTACGCAATGGTTGTTCATCTGGTTACTTGGTTTTTAATTGATCTAAGGCAAGAAATTCACTCCATAAGGCATTGATCCCATTGATAATTAAATCTAATTCTTTGAAACTTGTTAAAATCAACCAAGTGGCTAGGCCATTCCATTGTGTCTCCCAGACTTGTTGGTTGCCAACTTGTCTTTCATTTTCACTTTCCATAAAGACTAACCCTAAGTTGCACGAAACAGGGAAACGGAAACGAGTTTCTGAAACGGGAAGTGATACGAAACGCGACCTCCCCAAATTTGAGGAAACGGGGAAACGCGAATATATATATATATATATATATATAATAATATATTATATATTATATATATATATTAAAAATATTTAAAAATTATTATATATATGTGCAATCATAAAGCATTAATGATACATTATAATTTATTACATTTAAACATTAAGATTAAATTCATATCACATTTACTCATGAGTCATGAATGATCACATAATGAAAATAAAAATATAGGAAAATCCAAAAGCAGCCATTAAAGTTTATTATATATCCAAGGGCAAAATCTCAAAATCAGCCTTTTTTTATATTAGTATATGAGGCTGCAAGTACAATAAAGACTATAAGGCTGCAAGAACTATAGAGACAAAAGACTAATCCTCATCATAACAATCCTCATCAAAAATAGAAGCAGCACAATGCTAAACAGCGGATGGTGGTGCTAAAGAAGATGATGCACCAATTCCACTGCCAGACTCGTCCTCAATATTCAGGGCAGCAAGAGAGAGCTCCACATCAGGATTTTCTACCTCCACATCCCATTCTTTAGAAGGACCACTGTTGTATTCTGGACCCCTACGAGATGCAAGGCGAAGGTTGGAGTGCACATAAATAAGATCCTCAGCTTTCTGTGAGCCCAACCTATTGCGCTTCACAGAATGAATAAAACCATAAGTGCTCCAATTCCTTTCTGCTGATGAAGAGCTTGCCACTTGTGAAAGAATACGAATGGCAAGGTTTTGCAAATGTATTCCATTTGCTCCATGACAAATCCACCACCTAACTGGATTCATGGTGCTTCTCTCCTCCAACGCTAATATATCTGCATAATCATCTATTCCTACAGCAAAACTGGCAAATTCCTCCTTTACCTCCCTATGTAGATGAGAAGGAAACATTCTCATAAGGGCTTTTTTCACCCCATTAGCCACCTCTCTATCCTTATGGGGTGCCTTCCTCTTCCCATTGCTTTGAGCAATAAGCTCCTCATCATAAAATTTGGGGTTCAAAGCATGTGCTAAAGTGTGCAATGGAGTATTGAAATTGTTCCACCTATCAACAATGATTTTCTTGATCAAACCAGCAAAATGTTCATCAACAAACAAAAGTTGTGGAGACTCTTGCGAAATGATTTCCATAGTTTTCTCAACCATAGAATCCAAGCCATCATATACCTCTCCCAAGAAAGGTTGGTCAGTGTCAGCACTCCGGAGAAGCTCAAATGTAGGGGTTGTGAACTTTAGCAAGAAATCTACCTTGCTCCACCAATCCTCATCAAGGCACAATCTACGCACCATAGATCCCCGCTCTAAATCTACTTGTCTCCACTCAACCCAAAGTTGACTCACCACCATAGAAACTAATGCATGCTTAACCTCAACAAGGCAGTGCAACATCACGAAGTTTGAGGCATATCTTGTCTCAGCAACTTTTAACAACTCCAATTTGGAGTACTCTCGAAATATGGCCTGAGACTGGTGGTGGTTGGTGATGAATTTGATAATCTCCCTTGCATCCCCTATGAGTTCCTTTATCCAAGAAACTTTGTTGTCGATATCCTCTAAGATCAGATTCAGATTATGGACAATGCATGGTGTCCAAAAGATGTGGTCATACCTCCCCTCAATAATTAAACCTGCAGCTTTGCAAACTGGTGCATTATCCGTGATAACTTGCACCACCTTGTTAGACCCTATTTGTTCAATAGCTTTTATAATAACATCAGCAATGAACTATGCATCTTTCACCTCTCCTAAGCAGTCTTCTGCCTTGATAAACATTGCTCCTTTGGGGGAAGTGGCAATGATATTTATCAATGGTCTGCGCCTTATATCTGTCCAACCATCTAAGACTATGGTAACCCCAAAGCTACTCCAAGAAGAACGAATTGGAGCTAAAATTTCCTCCACAAGTTCCTTCTCATTTTTGAGAAGCTGGGTTCTGATTTTCTCATAGTTAGGCCCCTTGTACCCTTGAGGAGCTTTGTTAACTGCCCTTATCATATCTTGCCAGTAAGGAGAGCGAACAACATTGAATGGGATACCACATGCATAAATGCACCTAGCCACTCTGGAATCAGTTTCTTCTTTTGCTTGCACATTCACCAATCTAGCAATTCTGCTATCCTGAACTGAAGGGGATGCCCCTGGGCCTCTGGTATTTTTGGGTGCTGGTTGTTCATGTTGTTCAGTGTGACCAACTCTCCTCTTTCTTGCTTCAGCTACAATCCTTGGCTTAATGTTAGATGGAGTTTGAGTAAGGTCATCATGCCTTCTCTTATTACCATCCGCCTCATCTTGCTCTCTTTGATATGCCCTCCTTGCCAATGGATCCGCTGTTTTTGTGCAACCTGAAATCCCCTGTCCTCCTCCATGTAATAGATGTGCCCTCACTCTTGGGTAGGAGCCCTTGTATGTATTATTGCAAAGATTGCATCGCCATTCCCATGAGCCACCACCTCCACATCTTTCAAGCTTCGTCACATGCCTCCAAAGGGGATAATATTCAGCCCTTGGGTTGGCCCTAGAGGTTGAACTTGCAGCTGCACTTTGGCTGGAAGCCATTGCTGCAAAAATAAATTTAAAAAATAGATCTATAAATAAAAAACGTATTTCATATTTCTGGCTGCATAAACCCTAGAAAAATTGAAGAAATAGTAAGAAAAAACTAACAAAATGAATGTGGCTTACCCAAATTAATTTTCTGTGGCTGAAACTACCCTAAAATGCCAGAAAAGAGGAGAAATATGGCTGTAGTTGAGCCAAATCTGCTGCAAAAATCAATTTAAAAAACAAATCTATAAATAAAAAACGTATTTCATATTTCTGGCTGCATAAACCCTAGAAAAATTGAAGAAATAGTAAGAAAAAACTAACAAAATGAATGTGGCTTACCCAAATTAATTTTATGTGGCTGAAACTACCCCAAAATGCCAGAAAAGAGAAGAGAAATATGGTTGTAGCTGAGCCAAATCTGCTGCTGCTGAAATCTCTTTCTCTTGCTGTTGAAATCTCTTTCTCCTGCTGCTGAAATCCACTTTGTTGATGCTCACTGCTCATAACACCCTAGCTGGAACAACTGTCAGTCTCCAACAGAAACGACTTGCTGAATAGTGTGATGAGAGAATGAGACAAACTTCTCTTTTATAAGTTTAGACAGGCTTCTAGAACCCACTAGATAGCCTAAAAAAAATTTAAAACAAATTAAAAAAATAAATAATAATAAATTAAAAAATAAATGATTTTTTTGGAAACATGGGGCTGTACGGTCGTGAAACGCGTTTCCGGTCGTACCACCCACGTTTCCGTTTCGGGAAACGAGGTGGTACGGTCGGAAACGCGTTTCACGGTCGTACCAAACGCGGAAACGCGTTTCGTTTCCGTTTCCGGCTGGAAACGGGCCCCCCCCAGCGTTTCCTGCAACATAGCTTCTTCTGCAGAGAGGTGTTGGAGCACCTACAGCTTCATACATAATGTGAAAAGAAACAGACTCAATGAAAATCGGGCAGAAAGCTTGGTTTATGTGTCCTACAACTTGAAGTTGTTGAGTCATTACTGTGATCGGGCTTATGAGGATCCAACATATAAAATCTGGGGCAACCACCCAGAGGATGACAATTTGGAGGATGGCACTATACATCTTGAAGAACTGGAAGAGGAACTTATAAGGGAGGAAGATGAAGCAATAGCCATGCCACCTCCACCATCCAGTAGCAATGCTCGAGTTCCGAGTCTTCTTCCTTTGTTGTCGCCACCTCCATCTACACCCTCACGTGGAGGGCATGTGCCTTCTAGTTCTGGTCATCGGTCTGTGCGGGAGACTCCTAGAAGACCACCACGACCTTCTCATACATTAGATTCTCGTGGCAAGGGCCACATGCAGTAGTAGGTAATAGATTTACAGTTTACTTGTCTTTTCTAGTTTCTATTAGTTTTCATAACTATTGACTCTTGACTCTTTCATATCATAATGATATTTTTTGTAAACAATATATGACTGTGAGTCGTGACAATGAAAGTTTGAAGTTTGAAGTTGGCAATTATAACTCATTGGTAATGATGTTGAATTATGAATATGATGCTTTGTGAAAGTTGTTTCATTTCATTTCATAATTCATTTTATAACATTTCATTTCATGTTAAGTTGTTAACAGTTAGATATTATTTCTTGTAATGGTTAAACTTAGCTTACAAGTACAACCTTGGTGATCAATGACAATAAATGTTATATATTGAATTTTCAATTTTGAAAGCTTGAAGTTGAAACTTTAAGATTGATGAATCATGATTCACGAGACTCAATTGTGGACATGGTTGATGAAGATTATAACTTCTAGATGATTGATGTTATATGGTTCAATGATCAATCTATGTATTTTTATGTTTTTTATATCTAATTCATCGTTCTACATGTTTTTGTTGACATATATGCTATCAAAATATTAAAAATATAATATATATATATTATATATATATATTATACAAAAGTCGCTCCGGGATTGGCTCCCAAACCAGGAGCTTTTGAAAATGTCACTACCGCTCCCCGCTTTCGCTCCCACTCCCAAGTAACACTGCTACAAGCTAATAACCTACTACATATCATTGATCAACATGATCTATCATCAAACTCATTAGCATTGTTGGACATGCGATCCTCGGCATGGCCTACAACACCATTTTCTGGTGCAGACTAGTCAAACTCTAGTATTAGTAGAAGCATGGGTAGTGCTAGGCATATGTGGCACTACTACTAGTGAATTCAAATCCAAATTAATCGAATCCAACTCATCAAGATCAAGACCAAACTCTACCAAGCGAATTTCCTTTACCCATTAAGAGGTTGGATCAATATCATCCAACATAATGGGATCCATATCAAGACTTATATTCAGTGACTCAAGCAATTATTTGCATATTCTAGGACTCCCATTTTTTAGGAGTCAAAACAACTATTTTTGGAATATTTATTTTTAGCATGTTTGTATTTTGCAAGTGGCATGTCGCAAAAAAGTGAGGTTATATTTGACATCTATTTGATGGTTTAGTCTACTTGTCCTTAGTGTTAAATATTGTAGCTCGGACAGGTGTTCTAATCTTGAGAAGTGTCATTGAGGCTAGAATCATGGAGGATTTAATTACCTCCAAGCCCATGTAAGTTTCCTATGTTTCAACTAAGTAAAATATCTTAATCATGTTAATTAATGATTTTATTTTATATTTTCTAAGTGTAAACTTAGGGAAAGTATAATTAATTGACAATAGTTGGGATAAGATCAATTTGCTGCTAGAAGCTTGTAGAAAGTTTCTAAGATGATCTTAGTCATCGATTGGATCAAGTGAACTTCCAATCGCGGCCATTCATTTTTGAATGAGAGATTATAACTGTAGATCGATGAGCAGCATTGGAGACACATCAAGTGAATGATTTTTCACAAACACCAAGAGGGTTTTTGTAGCAGTGATTGGGATGAAATTTACCAAAGTTTACTCTTCGTAGAGGTTTCCAGTTTTTGAGTGATAGGAGGAGGCCAAATTATTTCTATAGAAGGAAGTCGAATTTGCCAGTTTACGAGTGCAAATTGCTAGACCGAATTCCCATAGGTAGTGCGAGTTACCGAGAAGGGCAAATCGAGTTTCTAGTGGCAATGTGAATTGCCAGGAAGGGTAGTGCAAATCTCTAAAGCTTGCCATATTGCCAATGCAAATTACTGGAGGCTATCAGTGAGATTTTGGAGGGTAGTGCGAATTTCTAGAAAGGGCCAAGTTGATTTACAAAGGGAGACAGTGAAATTTCTTAGTTCGACTTCGTCAAAAGTGAAGAATTTTTTTTGCCAAAGCTTAGCAAGTGTCAGGCAAGCAGTGGTAATTTCTCAATAGAAGTTTTGGCTTAAGATATTAATATAATCCTTCTGATATGTAAATTGGTTTTCCCCACATTGAGGTTTTCCGAGGGACATTTGCCCAAAATACTTGTGTTCATTGTGTGATTGGTTTCTTGCATTTTCTACTACAAATTTCATTTTGTGAACATTGCTGTTCATGTTGTTATTCATTACATCCAGAAAGAGATTTAATTTTCCATGAACAAGTAATAGAAAATAATTAACTGGGTTAATAGCAATGTTGCATTAATCGTTTCCCACGGGGCTTTGGATTGACGGTGAATGGGTGCACTGTTAAGACACTCCTTGCAATAGGTCACCGGTTCAAATCCCCCGTGGGTACTCAGGTTAGTCTTAACGTAGAAAAAAAAAATGTTGCATTAATCGTTATCGGGATAATATCGGCGCGAGGAAAAAATCGGAAAAAATCATAATTATCGGGAAATAATCGGAAATTATCAAGAAATAATCAATCGGCACAAAAATATTCATTTTTTTTCATCTATTTTCAATTTTTTTTATATCTAAACTATCTACAACATAAAATAAATACATTGACACATAAATATGATAAAAGAACTAATATATAAGATGTTTAAGATCATTTCTAGTGCTAAATCATACATAACATTGAATCATGTCCTGAATAGTAAGTCCTGACTCCTGAGTCCCAACTCAGCCTCAAAATATCAACAAAAAATATAATAATGTATCTCATCATGTCATAATGTCATATACAACAAAATGAAGAAAATAACTAAAGTCTAATCCTATTGATTTCCTCTGCCCCTCTTGCGAGAAAATGCCACAGCTTTACCTTTCCCTCTAAATGTAGATGTTGGTGCCCGTGCTGGTGGATATGGCAGTGGAGTCTGATGTGCTTTAGAAGCTGAAGGACTAGAAGTAGGAGCTATAGGAGGTAGACCACGTCCTCTGCTAGTGGCAGGGGTAGCCCGGGCAGGTGGTGTCACCTCCTCCTCCTATTCCTCTTGCTCCTCCTCCTCCTCCTCCACTACTTCCTGCACTAACCAATCATCAGCAGACTCCATGAGAGGCCTCTCGGCCTCAACCCTCCATGCAGCAGTGGTGTCAATCCCATCCAATGAGATGGCATCCACATCAGGTGTCCTCTCAAGTTGCCTCACCCACAATCGAAGATTTTAGTAGACGTAGACCATGTCATTAAGTCGCTAAGACTCCAACCTGTACAAAGATCATGAAATAATAATTAATAATTCTAAAAAAATTATTGTTTAATGAATTCAAAAATTTATTTGGAAATTTGCAATATTTTAAATGTTTAAGTGTTAACCTGTTGCGCTTCTTGTTGTGTATTTTTTCAAATACACTCTAGTTGCGCTCACATCCTGAGGAGCTACATGTTTGCCTGAGGATACAAATGGCAAGCTTTTGCAGAAGGGATACCCTGCCACCATACATTTTCCACCATGCATCTACAACAAAATTACTAATAAAATTTTAAATAAACATAAGAAAAAAATGGAATTTGAAGAGAATGAAATTGGAAACAAAGTTACAAAATACAAACTAAAAAATACCTGGCATTTTAATCGTCCTATCATTGACAGCAATCTCAAAGCCAAATGTGCCACCTGCCATCCTATATGTCTCAATTTGTTTAGAGATCTCTATACGTTGTTCTGGAGATCGCACCATCTTCTAGACACAGGATAAGAATCCATCCATGATTTCAGCATCAAAATCAAACCCACATGCATAAGAAAAATGCAGGGGTTCAGGAAAAGCCCAGCAGCATGAATGGGACGATGGAGTGTGTTGTTCCATCGCTCATCAATCACTCCCCATAGGAGGAGTTGTCTCTGAAATCCATCATCTCCCTTACCATCATAGTAGGCCTGAATGGCTTCTTTGGCCCTGTCCATGGCTTCATACAAATAGCCCATTGCGGGCTTCTCACCATCAACCGACCGAAGAACCTTTACCGAAGGTTCAGTAACAGCACACACCTCCTGCACTCCCACCCAGAAGTCTTCCTGGTATGTAACTAGTCTGCATACGGCCTCTCCCTCTAGTTTGTGGCTCATTGGCAAAGCACGCCACTGCTCTGAAAGAAACATTCTCTTCACATCCCACATAGAATTCAAGAGGTATGAAACTAGTGGCAAACCGTGTAATGGCGGGGCGCACCAACTCTTTGTTGTTGGTGAATCTTCTCATCAAGCTAAGCACAGATGTATTGTTATATATAAATTTTGTAATGCTTTTGGATGAATCAACAATATCTTTGACAACACTAGTCAAAGATATATTTTCACAACACTAGTTAATAGCACCTTCTGGGTAGCCAGAAATTTCACATGTTATCAGGGCAATTTCAGTGTTGAGGTTATTTTCATCTAAGCATGAGGGTTTCGAAGTAGAAATCAAAGGTTTTTTGTTAGAATTGGCAACTAAGGCCAAATTCCACTTTGGACAGCTCATTTGATGAAGATGATTATTGCATTGAATTCCTCCCTTCAAGAGTACCAATATCGACCTAAAGATCATCAAATTTGGACAAGGAAAAATATGGTTTTGAGGTCAAACCCACACGTGCAAATTGTCAATGTCAACCACATCATCATGTAGGCTCATGAAGCCCAATGGACATGTCTCTTGACCCTCAACGCCTTGTATAAATAAAAGAGATCTCAAACTTCATTTGGCATCATAACAACTCATCATTTCTCTCTCCTCATTTGATTGGGTTGTACAAATTGCAGGAGAGTTCTTCTTCTCTCACACGTGTGGCTGAAGGAGGATGAATTATAGAGCCCAAATTTCAGGATTTGTTGCAGGGTGTGACCAGCATTGACCAGGGCCTTTTTTACCTCCTCTGACTGTGTCTTTTGAGCCAATATTTGAGTTTTGGAAGGCTGCATTAAATGGCATAGGAACAGAGGTTTTCTGGGCATGTTGACTGAGCTGACCGCAGAACAGAAGTGTAGATTTTGACCAAGTTTCACTGTTGTTTTATTGACTATTTTGGGCTGAATTTGACTAGCAAAGAAGGTCGAGTTTGACTAGGTTTGACTGAGCTACATTGTGAATTGTTTGATGTTTCGTTGACCAACGTTGACCTTCTCGATTAGGACAGAATTTGACTATTGTTGACTACAAATTTGACAGGGCCATTTTGACTATGATTTGGCAAGTCAATTTTGGCTTTTGTACTCTCTCTCTCTCTCTACTAAACATTTGATATGATAATAAGAAGAATTGATCAAAGGGTTTTTCCCTGACATTCGCCAAATCCTGGTGTTCTCGTCTTTTGCATTTATTGTTTATATTCTATCTACATTTATTGTCAATGTGATTAATGGTTAATGTGATTGTTATTGGAAATTGTCATTAGGCTATCTAAAGGACATTGAAGTAATTGTTGCGAGCATAGAACATACCATTGTTAACTAAAATTAACATGGTATCAAAGAACAAGTGAAGACAAAGCCCAAGCAAGAGAGAGAAAATCAATCACTAGGCGATCTGTTGGACAAGACTATTAGACAAGTCTCCATGGAATCTACATCTTACTTCAAGACTAAGGACAAGCTCAATCACAAGTCTGACTATCATGCATGGAAAATGACTTCAGATCTGACTTTGGAGGGGCATGAAGTATTAGACTATGTGCAGGGAAAAATGGTGGAGCCTCCTTCAAATGCACCAACTACTGCTAAGACAAAGTATAGAAAAGGTGAGGTCAAAGCGAAGAAAATTATCATTGACTCCATTCAAAAGCATTTGGTTGCCTATATTTCTGATTTGGGAACATCTAAGGAGATGTATGAAAAGTTGGTTGGGATGTTCAAAGTGAACAATGCGAATCAAATTCTCTTTCTCAAAAACAAGTTGAAGTATATCAAGATGGATAAAAGGGAATCTATCCAATCCTACTTCATGACAATAACTCAAATTAAGAATGACCTGCTATCTACTGGAGAAATTATTGCTGACAAGGAGCTCACTCTCATTGCACTTGGAGGTCCTTCAAGACCATGGGATGTATTTACCACCACCAGTCTCAACAATGACAGGATAACTAGTTTCAATGAGTTATTGGCTAGATGCACTCAAGAGGAAACAAGGATGATGGAGAGAGATAAGCCCTTCAATGGAAATGAACCTATAGCCTTCTCTGCTCATGCAAAAAGGAATAATAACGTTGGTCTAAGAAGATAGGGTCAAGGGTCTAAAAAGGGATTAAAGGAAGGTCCTACAATTGCAACAGGTTTGGCCACTATGCTAGAGAGTGTCTTGACAAGAAGATTACTCTACGGGATGATGACAACAACAACCACAACAATTTCAAAGGCAATGACAATCAAAGGAACAACATGTTCAACAACAAAGGAAAGAGGAATGCTCCTGCTGCTTGAAATGGAAATGGTCGACCTCCCAAGGGTACAAGAAATGCCAGGTATGATGAAAGTAATGTTGTAGAAAAATAAGATGAGTTTTATCTTATTTCTACTCTATCCACCACCTCTCCTCCGGATACTTTGGATCGTTGATTGATTGATAGTGGAGCCTCAAGGCACTTCACTGGGTACTAGAAGGCCCTCTCAAATTTGGTTGAGAATAAACCTAATCTAAAGATCATACTTGGAGATAATGCCACCTACCCCGTGAAAGGGATAGGTATTGTCAGTCTTCACTTGAATCAAGGTCAAACAATTCATCAACAAGAAGTATTGTATGTGCCCGAATTGAAAAAGGACTTAGTGTCTATTTCTACGAAGGAAGATAAAGGCTTCAAGGTAGCATCCATTGATGGAAAGGTACGTATTTGGCAAAGAAATCCTAAAGATGCATTTACTCTTCGAATTACGGTTGATGGTCTCTATCAAGTTGGAGGAAGTCCTTTGGGAGCTTTGTCGAGTGATACTTTTCGGAGATTTGCCCACTTACATTACAAAGCCTAGGGTAAGGAAGATGGTCACAGGGATGCCCGAATTTAATATGAACCATGAAGGACTCTGTCAAGGATGTGCAGCTGGGAAACATACAAATGGGCCATTCCCCTCCAGTGAAAGCCAGAGAATTAATATTCCTCAATTGGTCCATTCCGACCTATTTGGTGCCCTGCCCGTAACCTCATTGGGAGGATACGCATATTATGCAATCTTTTGGATGACTTCTTTGATGCAAGAGCATACAGCTCAACAATTTCATTATGTTCTAGTTAACTTAGGGGGTCTTGTGTTTTCAAGGAAGTTGGATTCCTATGTATGTAATTATTAATGTTTGGAGTGATTAGAATAGAAATTAATTAGATATTGTGAGGATATTTGTAAATGCTCTCGAATGTAGGAGAACATGAGTGATGATGAGAGGGTTGGAAATCAATTATAAGTCTTAGACTAGAAAGTGGTGTCATGATTCGTGGAACTAGAGAAGATTCTTAGGGATTACTGAAGTTAAAAGTGGACTTAGAGGATATTCGGGATTTAGTTCAGCAGATTAAGGATCTGGACCCAAATTGGTTAAACAAAATCTTTTGTATAAATGTAAGCATAAAAGGCATAGTAAGGGGGTAGAGAGTCCGCAGCCAGTCTGTCAAGAGTTAGAGAGTCAGTCATTTAAGCCTGCGGGCAGGAAAGGAAAGGCCACTGATATTGAAAATCAGGTCGAGGAAGAAATTCTTGTGTAAATGGTTGTTTATTAATACAGATAACTCGATTCTGAGTTTGTGTGATCTGTATTTGAATTATAACTTGTGTGTGAACTTGAGTAATTCTGCGTAATGTAGATTGGAGGTGTGCAGAATCAGAGAAGAAGTGTAGAGAGGGGTGTTATGGTTTTAGTCACAAACAGTATTGGAGAAAGCCTTTAATGTTACAGCGAAGGTGAAGGAAGCATAAAGGCGCGAGCGAAGATCGAGATCATAACAAATGAAGGTCGTGAGGCGAAGACAAATACACAAGCAGAAAGTCGAATGGGCGATTATACAGTAAGAACCAAAAGAACGTAACAGTGCATAAGAACCGTTGGATCCATCAGATCAACGAATGAGTTGGTGTGCAATAGATGACTAAGATTAAGTCATGCAAAATAAAGTTAGGAGGATGAATGGCGGAGATTAAACCCACGTACTTGAAGAAAGATGAAGTGGTATTCGCAAGGGGTAAGCAGTTTCTCACACGCCCTAAAGGTGGTAAGCGGTCTTTCAAAATTTCACGTGATTACCTTTAGATGTTGACATGTAGCACATGGTGGAAAGAGAAAACCACTTTTCTCACGCGCTCTCGACCTAATATCGGTCGTGCACGATTCCACGCGAGATTGCGCGATAGTCGTTGGATCAAGCGAGATTGATCAGCGGTGGAGATCAACCAAGCTGGTTGACGATTGGGTGACGCAACAGTCGTTGGATTGGGCAAAGCAGATCAACGATAGAGATTGTCCAGGTTAGTTGATGATCGGGTGACACAATAACCATTGGATCGAGGAATGAGATCGACGGCGAATATTATATGCGCGGGTAATAAGAATTAACCAAAGGTTATGAAAGGTCGTATAAGGTTTCGTTTAAGGGGTTATCAAAGGTTTAGACTTTGGATAGTTAAGTCAAACATTTCCACATAGAGTTATTAAAGGAACATTAAACCTTGACTTATGGAAGGTTTTATTAAGGAACGTTTGGAATTCCTAGGACACACATAGTGTGACATGCAATTTTATTTGCATATTGTGGGTATATGCGGCTTAGGCTGAATCATTGAGGCATATGCAGCTTAGGCTGGCATCATTATCACACAAAACATGGATCTATTTCCTTAAGAGGAAAGATGAAGTATTCAAATGGTTCTGTTCTTACAAAGCATTGGTGGAGAACCAAACAGGGAAGAAGATCAAGATATTGAGGACCGACAATGGAACCGAATATGAATCCAATGAATTCAATGACTTTTGCAGAGAGGTTGGCATTAAGAGTGAGACAACTATTCCATACACTACTGAGAAGAATGGAGTTGCTGAAAGGAAGAATCGAACAATCATGGAAGCCACTCGTGCCATGCTCCATGATCAAGGTCTACCGAAGTTCTTGTATGGAGAAGCTGCTAACATTGTCTTATATGTTCGAAATAGGAGCCCTCATCAAGCATTGGATTTCAAGACACCTGAAGAAGTCTTCACTGGTAACAAACATGATGTTTCTCATTTCAGAGTCTTTGGTTGTCTGGTATATTTTCATGTGCCTAAAGAGAAAAGAAAAAAGTTAGAAGCTTTTGGGAAGAAAGGTATATTCGTCAGCTATAGTGAAAATTCAAAGGCATATAGAATCTATGTGCCTGGTCAAAGAGATGTGGAAGTAAGTAGTGATGTCAACTTTGATGAAGATATTGCCCTTAGGAAAGCCAGAGGTCTCCCTATCCCAAGGAAGGACGATGATGTTGGCGAAAAACAAGATGAACCTCCGATGTCGAAGGCCCAATGGATCCTATTGATCCACCTCCTGGTGATCCCTCTACCTCAAGGAAACATCCACTATGGCTCAAAGATACTCTTGAAGATGTTGAAAGACACATTTCTCCAAGAGGGACATTTTGTTAAAGTAAGAAGCCAAACAGGTATCAAGGTTATTTGGCTGCTATGAGTACTATTGTTCAAGTTGAACCTTGCACATTTGAAGAAGTCGTAAAGCACTAGGTTTGGAGAGATGCGATGAATGAGGAGTATGAGTGAATCATGAAGAATGATGTTTGGGATGGAGTGCCTAGAGCAAAGGACAAGTTTCTGGTCACTTCTAAATGGATTTATAAAATTAAACATGGAGATGATGGGGGTGTTGAAAAATATAAGGCCAGGTTCGTTGCTCGTGGCTTCTCTCAAAAGGAAGGAGTGCACTACGATGAGATATTTGCATTGGTTACCCGATATACCACTATTTGATCTGTTATTACTCTCGTTGCCAATCAAGGATGGAGCTTGTTGACCACTACGTGTCAGCGACCCATTGCAGTACACCCCCTTTTTTCGCAAAAGGGATAGCGCCTGATCGACGTGTCTGTGTTCTATCATCATCAACCTTATCATGTTATATTGTAAACCTTTTCTGCGTGTAAATTGTAAATAATCTCAGTAGATCCATGTCGTGCATGTAATTTCCTAGGTCAACCTAATTTTCTAGTGACAATCTACATTCCGGGAGGTTTTTTGTCTCACCGATCCATTTTCGGATGGTTGGCAGAGTTTTCCTTCAGCCTTACCCAAAAGTCGGAATGGATTTTGTCACTAGGATCTTAGGGGAGTCCTAATGTTCTAGATCGAGTCTATGTAAAAGTGATTGGGGAATAATCCTAACTACTTGGTTAGGTTGTTTTATTACAAATTGCTTAGTTTGCTGGATTATATTTGTGTCACAGAATTGGTTAGTCTGTGAGGGTCTTTTGCAAATGGGTTTTCCCCCTTGAGATGTAAAAAATGTGAAATCATGATGTAAAGTGTCTTGAGGGTTAGAAAAATAATTTATCCCCTCATATGTTAATTAATTAAATTTTTTGGCCAAAATTAATTAAAATCCTAAGCCAGAAATTTGATTAGTTCTAGGTCCTAGATAAATTTAAATTCTCCAAAGGCAAAACTCGTTGGTCCTTTAAAAATTAAAATTTAAGAGGTCTAGAGACTAAGGTAAATTAATTATTTTGCTAAATTTTAAGTCTTTGATCCCTGGGGTTAAGTCAATTTCCTTTAATTGAAAAATTCGAATTTCCTCGAGAATTTGAAATTTCAATGGGATGAGAATAAAATAAATTTTGATCCTCATCAACAGTCGATATTGTTTTGACGAAAATCACTTGAACTGGTCATTGGAGGATTTATCTTTAAATAGGAGGTCATTTGTCAGTGAATGGATCTGATCGTTGGATCGTGTACTAAGCGAAAAGCTCTCTTGTAATCTTTTTATGAGCAATAAAGAAAGACTTTGGGGTTAAATTTCTGTTGTTGTTACTCTTCCTGGAAATACTGCAAGATGTGTCATGTTCATGCATAGATTTCTTTTTAGCCATTGACGATAGCTTTCTGAAGAGCGATTTGAGTACAGATATCTTGCTCAATCGCTGGGGTTTTAATGATAATTTAAGTTTTGAATATAATAGTAGGTATCTCTATATATCTGAATTTTATTATCGTTTTCTCGCTCTATGTTGATGGTTAAATTGAGTTTTGCAAGAAATCCTTGATTATTAGATCATCGGGCGTTCGGGGAAGTTCTCGGCTGAACCAGCCAACTCTCGATCCGTGTTTTCTAAAGAGCCTAGCTTAATTTGATCCCGGGCTTATCATAAGATATTTTTTATGGGTGACGCGTAAGGGGTTTTGAGCTCAATACCTTCTATAAATTTCAAAAAAAAAAAAAAAATCTATGCTAAATCGATAGATCTAGCTGTTGAGCCTCAGATCATCAGATCTGGGAACGGAGTCAGACTCACATTCCCTAGATCTGACAGATCTACCATTCATGTATATAGATTTGTAATTATTTTCAATTTTCTAACTTGCGTTTTTGGGGTTTTAATTTTTTGGGTCATTGTATATATCGTTTGGGTGTTTCTTGTCATCCTGTAGCTGCAGATCTGAAGTTGAAAGCTATGGAGAGTCCAGATCTAGCCCCTATAGGGTAAGATCTAGATCTCTAAGGGTCCATCAGCATCATTTTGGCAGGGATCATATCCACATTTCACAGTCCAAGGGTTTAAATTTATTTATTTTCAGATCTGGAAATTTTATAAGGGTTTCAAATAAATTTGAAGCAAAGCGATTTAAAATTTTAATTAAGATTTCTAGAAAAATCTTAGAGGTTCTGGTGGAAGTTCTGGGCCACCATTTTGCAGATTGATTGGCTGCTTGGCTTTGGAGTTTACTATGCATTTTGACAATTTTTTAGAAACCCTTCTGCATCATTCCCACAATCATTTTTGTCACTCTCCACGTTGCTCCACCTGCAACCACAAAGAGAGAACCCTCATCTCCATTCACATTGTCCAAATTTGTACGCTGCTTCATCCGTGGCCTCATCCCTGTCTGCACCGTCCAGCAATCCTTTCCTCCCATCGCACCCTCCCCTCATCGCTGCCAGAACATCCCAGCTCTTCCTCTCTCTTCCAAACCCTCTCCACGCAGCATCCTTCACTCCCTCACCCCTCAAATCCACAGCCTTTCTCTCAATTTCCATCCTGTTGTCCAGATCCACTCATAGTCCTTAACACTACCCAAAAATCTCATCCAAACGTTGGTCATCCTCTCGTCCCTCCTGCAGCTCTCCCTCATCCACTCCTCATTGCACTCCGTCAACCCTCGCTACCCTTCACCTTATCCGCAATCCTCCATTCGCAGCTCCATCTTCCCTCATGTTGCATCTCTTCCCTTCTCTTGTTGCGTATCCTTCTCCGCGACCCCCTTTAGCTGCTCATTCACGCTGCCCTCACCATCCTACTCTTTCATCCCACCTGCGTACTCTCCTTAACCCTCACGCTGCTCTCAAACTCGTGGCTTCAGTGCCTTTCATCATTCGACCTGCTCTTTCCTCCACTGTCGTCCTACACTAGCACACAACAGAAAACAAAAACTATTAGACTTTTATTGTAATATATGCGTTAGCTTAGTTTTAGGTTAATAGATAGCTAGGGTGTATATATTTCTTTTAGTTTCATTAAAGTTTTAACTTAGGACTTTAACAAATAAAATAAAGAAACAAAAACAAAAAAATAGTTTTTATTTTTATTTGTATTTCATTGCACCTAGTTATTTTAATTTTTCATTTAAAAAAAAAAACAAACAAACTTTTAAAAATTTGACCTTTTCACATTTTATTTTTCCTTTCTTTTATTTTTGATCTAAAAAAATTTAAAATTCTAAAAATTTAAAATTTCATAACATTTTTGAAAAAACCTAAAAATCCTAAACATTAAAAAAAAAAAAAAATTTCTTTTTTCTTTTTTTAATTTATGACTAAGGAAAATGAAATAAATTAAGGGGATTTCACTTAAACATTAAAATTTTTAATGTGGCCTATGGCCCATTAAAAATTTCGATTCAATTTTTTCAACCTGTCGATTTGTTTTATTTCTTTAGTTATTACCTAAGGAATAATTAAAAAATTTAAACCTAAAGTTCCTTAGTGTTATTTGGTCATTAAATGCATTTTTATGATTTTCCTATGGTCAAAGTACAATAAATGTTTGAAGTTATATTGACTGTTGGAGAAAATTAATTAATTCTAGATCTTGGTCATTAACGATAATCATTTTAGATTTGGAATCTTTTGCATGTCACAGTGTTGGGCATTTATATTGATTATTCATGATTGTTATTATTCGTCACATATTGAAAATTGTTCTAGATAACTTGTTTTATTTAATTGATGGTTAATTCAAATATTAAAGGCGTTGGTCTATAATTATTTGTATCTTGTGGTCGTGTCTTGGTTACATTAGCGTTTAATCTATTCATCTGAGTTAATCATAAATCCATTTACAGTTCATAGAGTTGTCCATCATTAAAATCTCCTAGAGTCTGTTTTTCACAGGTTATTTCATCCATTTACCTAGGGACTACCCCCCCTGACTTGTCTAGGAGAGAGTCTAAACAAAGTGAGTAAGGATTTAAGAGTGACAGCCCTTACTCTGAGCGTTGTCGCAGTGCCTAGACACTTTGTGCGACAATAGAGCCTACATCAAATGGATGTCAAAATTGCCTTCTTGCATGGCTCGCTGAAGGAGGAAGTCTAATTGGAGCAACCTCAAGGGTTTGAAGTACAAGATCGAAGGACTCATGTATGCAAGTTGAAAAAAGTTTTCTCTGGGTTAAAGCAAGCCCCTAGGGCTTGGTATAAGAGGATTGACATTTATCTCCTGAACTTGGTATTTATAAGGAGCTACGTTGATCTTAACCTATACTTCAAAGTTGAAAAAGATGTGCCTCTTATTTTGGTCCTTTATGTTGATGATCTCTTTCTAACACATGTAGGCCCTCTCATTTATCAATGCAAGAGCGAGTTGACTTTTGAGTTCAAGATGAAGGACCCAAGACTAATGCATTACTTCCTAGGTCTGGAGGTTTGGCAAATGCCAAGCGAGATTTTCCTTTCTCAAGGAAAATACATTGTGAAGCTGCTAGAGAGATGTGGGATGGTGGAATGCAAGTCTGTGTCTACTTCGATAGAACTCAACTTCAAGAAGCTATGTGGAAGTGTTGTTGGGCCTGAATTAGCAAACCCTTCCAAGTATAGACAACTTGTGGAGGCCTTGATGTTCTTGGCAAACTCTTGTCCGAACATATGCTTCGTTGTAAATACTCTGAGTCAATTAATGGTAGAGCCTCATCACATACATTGGATTTCTGCTAAGAATCTCTTGACGTATCTCCGTGGCACAATCAGCTATGGGTTGAGATACACTGCCAAGAATTTGGGCTACATGGATATTTTGATGTTGACTAGGCTGACAATGTGGTGGATAAAAAGAGCACGTCAGGATGCTCCTTGTCATTGGGGTCTGGTTCCATTTCATGGATGAGGAGACATTGATTGCTTTAAGAACCACCAAGGCCGAATATATTGTCGCTAGTATGGCCTACTATGAAGTTGTCTGGTTGAGGAAGCTCTCTAATGAGCTATTTGATCACATGTTGGATACCACCGTGATCTATTGCAACAACCAGAGTGGGATTCGCCTTCCAAAAAAATTGTGTTCCATGACCGCTCCAAGCATATTGACATCAGGTACCACTTTATCGGGATATGGTACAACAGGGAGCAATAAGGCTCCAACACATCAGGATTGATGAGCAAATTGTTGACATTCTCATGAAGCCCTTGGGGAAGGTCAAATTATTAGCCTTCTGAGAGAGACTTGGAGTCGTGGAAGGACCCTCCCATGAGGGTCTTGGTTGAGTTGGACATTGAGCTCTGGAAGCTCTTAGGAGATTGGGTACTTCTTAGAGCTATGTGCAACCATAGGGTGAGTGGTTCCCCTTCCCCTATAGGTATATTATGTATAGCGTGAGTGGTTCACTTTCCCCTGTGATACCCCATAGTGATATATGAGAGCATAGGGTGAGTGGTTCACCTTCTCCTATGGCATATGGGCAGGATGAGTGGTTCACCTTCTCCTACAAATGCTCCAGCATACATCCTACCCATGTAGTCCAAGACTCATGGGAAGTACCTCTCGTATGGCCAATGAGTTGGGAAAAAAGGATAGGGTGTGAAAATTCCTAGATCTAACAATCTTAGGAATCTTATTGCAACTAGTTGAATTTACTTCTACTAGAATGTAAATAACATTACACACTTATTTCAGATATCTTCATGAAATATCAAAGTAAATTACTGAAGTCGCCTACACCAATTTAATATGATTCTGAAACATAGAAATTGAGCAAGGAAAATTGAAACACATAGGACACAGTGATTTTTGGACAAATAGTCCCCAGAAAAACCCAATGCAGGAAAACCAGTGCGATAGCTCTAAGGGTTTATTATTATTAAGGAGTAGCAAAATCTGAATACATCACTGAATACCTCACAAGGTTATTCAATTACAGAGAGAAATGTTGGCAGAAGCTTTGTGAATTATACCTCACACAATCAATGAGAAATCCTGGTTGATCCAGCTGCTGGATGAAGTGCCCCCAGCAAGCACTGCGATATCTCTACGTTGCCTCTACGTTGTCCCAGCGTCAACCCTTTTAGGCATTGTGTCACCCAACCGGGGATTCGATCAGTAGTCCAGAGTCATTGCACTCAGCCTCCCGGTCTCACACCACAGCTTCTAGCTACTGAAACTAACCCTCTGTTCTAATTTTCGACTTTCTCTCTTTGCCTCTACTTCACTTTGCATGGCCCTTATGACCCAACGTCAAGATCTACGCTAAGGCTTCTGGATCACTTACTACCTCTCTTTGTTGATGTATGGCCCTTATGACCCAACGTCAAGATCTACGCTAAGGCTTCTGGATCACTTACTACCTCTCTTTGTTGATGTATCTCCGGCTAAGAATCTCTCTCCGGAAGCTGCTACCCCTACCCCTCAACTGCAAGAGATCTCCTCAATCAATTATTTCTCCTGAGAACTTTTCACTTCAGAAAATCGATTTTATCTATCTCTCTGTGTATTTCCAAATGACCCTCAAGCCCCTTCGTATATCTTCCTGTTGGACAACCAATGACCTAGATTACATCTTAATCAAAAGCTCATATCATTTTGGCTTGATCCGTAGTTTTTTCTAGAAGTTTCACCCCTGATTAGATTAATACCCATTAATATTTTAATTTTCCTACGTTTAGACTTAGGAACCCCATTAAAAATATTGATTATTTTGATAAAATCACTTTTGGTGGAATTTCCCAAAACGCTTTCTGGGTTCTTTGGAGTACCTGTGCCCAAGCGTCCATGCAAAATTTGAGGCTTGGTGCACATCTGATGCTACCCGAAATCAACACTCCCTCTTAGCGAGGAATGTGCTCTAGCAATACATTGCCTCTCTGGATACTGCTCTGACTCTGAAGCATCGTCTATGCGCCACTGATGTCTGACGTATTGTCCACCAACCACTGCATTGTTGTTGCTACTGTACTACTGCCTTTGACATTGCCACTGCCATCCTCCATATGTACTATAGCTCCCTCTCAAACGCTGCATCTTCTATGCTACTAGCACTGCACTACTAACACTACATCCGTACTGCAACTCAATTGCTAAGAAAAGCAACTAAAAACACCCAGAATTGGACAGGTATCCAGTGGATACTCCTTGATGACGAAATCTTGACTATTGCTAGTCCCATTGTTAAGTTATGGTATGTTCTATGCTTAAAGCAATTTACTTCTTTTCTTCTTATTAGCCACAGATTAGCAATCACATATACATTAAGTAAAGTGCTGATAGAACATTAAACAATCAACAAAAAACAAGCCAAGACAAGAGACACAAGATGTGGCGGCTAGCCAGGGACAAACCCCAATGCGAGGAAACCCTTTGACCAAATCTTCTTTTATCTTCAATAGTTCAGCAGAGAGAAATACTACAAAATTAGAATTCTGTAATTTTATATCAGCAGCAGCAAACCCTAGATCAGCGAAGTCAAACTTGGTCAAACGAGTTGAAATTGACCTCCAATATGCTTGATCAATTTCTAATCAACTAGCCCTCAAACAGCCTGAAAAAATAGCCCTTGAATAGCCCCAAAAACACAGTCAAACTGTTGTTGACTGAAGTCAACCTACTGCCCAAAACTAGGCCAGTCAATGTGTTACGAATATAATTCATAACAATTAGCTAAATAAAATGAATATAAATATTAAATAATTAATTAGGTTAATTAGTCATTAAATTAAGTGAAAAGTCATGTCTAAAAGATATGCCCATTCACGAAAGGTCACCTGCTGAGGTATAAAAGCAAGGTCCTCATTGTACATTCAAATCATCTTATACATTTTATATATATTATTACAAATACCTGTGTGTGTTTTTATATTAAAGCCTTCAAGTTATCAGTCCTTCGTGCTTCAGCATAGCTTTTATGCTACAGTGGTATCAGAGCCATGGCACACGATATAATCATACGGGCCTTTGAATGTAGTTCACCGCACAATGTGTCGTTACGTTCACATTCTAATTATGTTGAACAATTTAATATTCAAGAAGTATTTCAGCATTTAGAAAAATCATTTGCAGAAATTAAAGAATGTTGAAAGGAAATCAATAATAAGGAAGAGAATAGTGACAGTGAAGAAACAAAACAAAGCAAAGCAGAAGATGAGAATGACATAGATATTCAACTGGCTAGGCTGGAACATCTGATGAATAGGCGTCCAGAGCTTGTCAGCAGTGTCCAGAGCTTAAGTGCCTCAGTTTCTACGCCAAAATTTACGGCCTGCCTAGGAGAGGCAGCCATACCAAAACCGCACCCTTGATGAGTCAAACGCAAGTCAAATATGCCTTTTGCTGCCTCAGTCAAACTCGGTCAACGCAACCAACAATTTTTGCATCCCCTTTCCTGCGTCCTCTTTCAGCCTGCATCTTCTTGCTTCCCATGTGTGAGAGATCCTCTTCCTTGTGTATACCCAATCATACAAGGAGAGGGAGAAGAATGAGATATGATGAGATGAGTTGAAATGAATCAACCTCGTGTGTTTATAGGATTTGTGCCACACATTTAGTTGCTGGCCGACCTTGACAATTTGTCAAGTAATTACAAATAAATTCATATCTTCATAAATACTTGTCGGAATCGGATGATCTTTAGATCAATCCTACACCTCTCGACAAGAGGAATCTAGGAAAAATAGCAGCTGCCATAAATGAGTTGACCCCCATGGAGTTTGGCCCTAGTTGCCTATTTTAACACCCACGCTCCCTCTGAAGCCACTGTGTTGCTGAAGCTCTGCACTATGCCTCCTCACACTACTGCCTCTCTATTCTGCGCTGCTTGGTCTTTGACTCTCCTAGCCACTACATCTGTCGAATCAACACTCCATGGCACCAACTGAAACTCCACCATCCCACTACTCCTGATCATGGGCTTCCGTAACAAGGTGATGATCCAAGAGGTGGGCTCCTCAAGGATCCTTCCCATCTGTAGCTCTTCCGAACTATAGTTCTATATCAACCCACCTCCCTCCTAGAGGTATCTTGGTTGTCATGGAAAACTCCTCCTCCTGTTCAATCTTTGCGAATGCAACCTTGGGATCATGCTTCTCATACTTGTCCTTTTTCTTCAAAGGACATTGGGATGCATAGTGACCCGACTCGCCACATCTGAAGCACTTCACCTTTGAGACATCCTTCTTTCGTCTCTGTTGCCCCTGTTATCCCTTCGATGCAAGGACTGTGTTATCCTCCTCAGCGAATTTGGGCTTCGACCCACTGTTGTTGCTGCTCCCGTCAAGTTTGACCTTGAGCAGGTCTCTCCTCAGCTCTTCTTGTTTTAGAGCCGCCCACATCTATGTTACTGTGCCCAGGATACTCTAGACAAAGGTTTGCCAATCATCGGAGCCAGAATTTAGAACTAGTCTCACTAACTCTAAATCCTGAGGTGTATGTCCCATAGCTAACAGCTCATCACGGGTCTCCTTCAGTTTCGTGAGGAACGGATCCACACGATCTCCCTTCTACATCTGAGCAGATCTCAACTTTTTCTCTAAGAACATCTTCCGCTACTCGAAAGATCCCTGATATAATGTGGCCAAGGCATCCCACATCTCCTTAGCGGTCCCTTTTCTTACAACGTCGCACACCACGTGATCCTTGACTCCATCCAGGATCATTCTCTTGGCCTTAGCCATCTCATCTTTGTACTTCTTCAACGGATCTGCATCTGTTGGGGCAACTACCACATTATCAACATAAGTCTTGAGGGCATGCTCATCTAGAAGGAAGTTTCTAGCCTTCTGGATGGCATAGTTGGAAGCCCCATCCAACCTACCCTAATCCTTCAAGCCACTGGCTGCCATATCCTCTGAAAATTGTCGAACAACTCCCTCTTTCTCCCCACTGCGTAGCTCATAGGCTGACTTATGCACTCCCTGTTGGAGTTGGTAAGTTGTTGCTCCTCTATTGCTCAGCAAATGAGAAATATTGATTTCCTCAGCAAGAAATCACTGAGGAAGTATCCCTCACTATGCGATCTACTTCTTCCTTTTGATGCCTTTTCTGCCCAACACTCAGCTTACAGAAAACTGTGTCCCTCCAGCTTTGCGTGGCTCTACGTAGCTCCCTATGCCTTGTCAAGTTTTCGATCTGGAAATCTTACCTCTTTGTCGGCTCACTCAAAGAGAGACACCCATGAAAATATAGCCCTCCTGGCTAGAACTGTGCAATCCCTCAGGGGATTCGAACTGTTGCTTACTACAGCGAGTTGGCCCTTGCTTCAATGCTAGATCTACTCTTCCTGTTTCACATCAACAGCTCTAGTACCATGTGAAAATTCATAGATCTAACAATCTCAGGAATCCTACTACAACTAGTTGAATTTACTTCTCCTAGATTGTAAATAACATTACACACTTATTTCAGATTTATTCATGAAATATCAAAGTAAATTACTGAAGCAACCTACACCAATTTAATATGATTATGAAACATAGAAATTGAGCAAGGAAATTAGAAACACATAGGACAATTTTTTTTGAACAAATAGTCCCCGGAAAAACCCAATGCAGGAAAATTGGTGCAGTAGCTCTAAGGGTTTATTATTATTAAGCAGTAGCAAAACCTAAATACATCATTGAATACCTCATAGGTTTATTCAGCTACAGAGAGGAATACTAGCAGAAGCTTTATGAGTTATACCTCACACAATCACTGAGAAATCCTAGCTAATCCAACCGTTGGATGAAGTGCACCTGGCAGGCACTACACTGCCTCTACATTGTCTGCTCGTCAACCCTTTCAGTCACTGCGTCACCCAATAGGGGATTCGATCAATGGCCCAGACTCACTACTCTCAGACTCCCAGTCTCACACCATGGCTTCTGGCTGCTGAAACTGATCCTCTGGTCTGATTTTCGACTTTCTCTCTCTGCTTTTGCATCACTTCTGTGTGGCCCTTCTGGCCCAGTGTCAGCCTCTACGTCAAGGCTTCTGGATCACTTACTGCCTCTCTCTATTCATGTATCTCCGACTGAGAATCTCTCTCTCCGGAAGCTGTTATCCCTGCCCCACAACTGCAAGAGATCTCCTCAATCGATTTTTCCTCCTGAGAACTTCTCACTTCAAAAAATTGATTTTCTCTACCTCTGTGTATTTTTCAAATGACCCTCAGGCCCCTTCTTACATCTTCCCGTTGGACAAGAAACGGCCTAGATTACATCTTAATCAAAGGCTCAGATCATTTTGGCTTTATCCGTGACTTTTTCTAGAAGTTTCACCCCTGATTAGATTAATACCCATGAATATTTTAATTTCCTAAGTTTAGACTTAGGAACCCATTGAAAATATTAATTATCTTAATAAATTCACTTCTACGTGGAATTTTCCAAAACGCTTTATGGGTTCTTTGGAATACTTGTGTCCGAGCCTCCCTGCAAAATTTGAGGCTTAGAGCACATCCGATGCTAACCCAAATCAACATAGAGACCATAGCAACACATCGTGTACTGTCGTACTCTCTATGTCCATTGTCTATGATGCATGGTGTTCAACAACTTGATTTGGGATCAAATCCAATTAGTGTTCTACCCCTAGATTTACTTTTGTCGATGGAGAGTGGCAAGGTCTTGTGACTCACTATTGATCAATTCTTCTTCATTATTACATCAGTGTTTAATAGAGTTGAGATGAGATGCAGAGATGGTACATGATAATAGGATGGCATGATGATGGATGGATTGGCATGTGGAATTCTCCCTAGTTGAGAGGGAATGTCAAAATTGGCAACTAGAGCCAAATTCCACTTTGGACAACTCATTTGATGGAAATGATTATTGCATTGAATTGCTCCTTTCGAGAGGACCAAAATCGTCCTAAATATCATCAAATATTGACAAGGAAAAGTATGTTTTTGAGGTCAAGCCCACACATTTGCAAATTGTCAAGGTCAGCCACATCATCATGTAGGCTCATGAAGCCCAATGGACATGTCTCTTGACCCTCAACAACTTGTATAAAGAAGAGAGACCTCAAACCTCATTTGGCATCAGCACAACTCATCATTTCTCTCTCCTCGTCTAATTGGGTCGTACAAATTGCAGGAGCATAACTGAAAGAGGACGAATTACAAAGGCCAGATTTCAAGATATGTTGCAAGGTAGGACCAGCGTTGACCAGGGCCTTTTTTGCCTCCTTTAACTGCTTTTTTTGTGCCAAAATTTCGACTTTGGAAGGCTACATTAATTGGTATAGGAACCGAGATTTTCTGGGAATGTTGACTAAGCTGACCGCAAGACAGAAGTTTAGGTTTTGACCAAATTTTAACATTGTTTTATTGATCGTTTTGGGCTGACTTTGACCAGCAAAAATGATTGAGTTTGACTAGGTTTGACCGAGCTACATTGTGGACTGTTTGTTGTTGCGTTAACCAGGGTTTAATACAAATTTGACAGGGTTTTTTGACTTTGATTTGGCAAGTCAAATTTGACTTTTGTACTCTCTCCCTCTCTCTATTGAACATTTGATATAATAATAAGAAGAATTGATCAAAGGGTTTTCCCCATCTTGGGGTTTTTCCCTAACATTTGCCTAATCCTGGTGTTCTCTTGTCTTGTCTTGTCTTCTGCATTTATTGTTTATGTTCTATCTACAGTTACTATCAATGTGATTAATGGTTAATGTGATTGTTATTGGAAATTGTCATTGGGCTATCTAAAGGACATTGAAGTAATTGTTGTAAGCATAGAACATACCACTGTTAACTAAAATTAACATTTTCACATAGACATATCTCTTCAGATTTATTGGAGTTTATTGTTCGAGGGTATTAGAAATGGCTTCCACTAGATTGCGGATCAGGACAAACTTGATGGTGCATACAACTTTGGTATCTAGAAATCCATAATTTTATTACTATTGGAGGAACATGATCTAAAGCAATATGCAACATTTGTTGTTGTCATACCAACAGATCTGGCGCAATTAACGACCTACCGCAAGGAGGATGCCAAGGCTAGGCGTCTTATTCAAGACAGGGTTAAAGATCATATCGTACCCCAAATTGCAAAATTAGATATATGCAAGAAAATGTGGTATGTCATCTTGAAGTTGTTCCAAAATGGTACTGTAGACAAGAAGTTGATCCTTAGAGAGAAGCCAAGAAACACCAAAATGAACAAGGAAGAAGGGGTAGTCAGTTAACTCAACAAGATCAAAGTTGTCAAGGACGAGTTAGCAGTTGTCGAAGAGAAAATAGATGATTACGAGCTCGTGAGAACAACTCTTAGTGGGTTCTCAAAACAGTGGGACGTGTTTACAATAAGACCTACCTGACTGGGATTGTATGTGGAGGCATTGAGCTTAGGTCGAGCCTTGTCAGTGATGCATGAGGATTACGAAAATATTGCTCTTGTGAGAAACGGCAAACCCAAGAAGGGCCTAAGCAAGGGACCTAACCCAAAGGGAGAGAAGAAAAAGAAAGACTTGAGTAAAATCAAGTGTTTTGGATGCAATCTACGTGGACACTATGTCAGTGAATGTCTGAACAGAAAGAGAGGTGATAAGAAGCAACAACAGACAGTAGCTTCAACGGATATTAAAAAACTTTCTTCAAGGCTAGAAGACAAGTTCACTCTCATAGCTTGCCTATCTAGCTTAACCACCACAGGGGTTTGGTATATTGGCAGTGGGGCATCATGTCACATGACAGGAGTTCGAGAGTATTTCTACAGCTACAAAGCAGAGGAGATAGGCTTCCATATTCAAATGGGTAACAAGTCCAAGTGTACTCGATTTGGGAAAGGGATGGTCACCTTTCAAAGGGAGTCAAGCAAGAGTATTCATGTTACAGATGTGTTGCAAGTGCCAAGTTTGGGAATGAACCTGCTTTTTGTTTTTCCTCTTCAAGATAAGGGGTATGGGATGGCGTATACATTCGAGGACAAAAGGTTTACATAAAACACCAAGATTGGAAGTCAATAAAGAAGATTGGGGTGAGAAGCAACAAGTTGTACAGGTTGCAATTGGATGTTGCAAAGGCACTAGTTAGCAGCAATAATAACATAGATATGGGAGAGCTATGGCAGAGAAGAATGGATCATATCCATCATAGAGCACTTAAGTTGCTCAGAGAGACTGTGACAGGATGTTCCATAGCTGACTACGGAACCTGATGATGTTTGCAGAGGGTACGTACTTGGGAAGTTCGCAAAGGAAGCATTTCCAAGGACTGACAGTAGACCCAAGGGTGTTCTAGGTTTGATATATATTGATATTTGTGGTCCAATATCCACAAAGTCTCTCAGGGGTTATGAGTATTTTGTGAGAATGATCAAACCCTTTGAGGTGCAAACCTTCATCAAGTTTTGCTCCCTTGAAAAGGTTTCACCTCCACAGACTTGATCCCACTCAGCACTTGATAAAGCACAAGTTAAGATGGATCTACATTGGTTATTATATAATATATATCAGAATGGATAGCAAAACTGCAGAGAATTCTTTTTCTATTTTGTATAAAAGATATTGCACTGTGGTTCTTAGTATTGATGACAAATAATGAATGTCGTGAAAAATATACTTGAAGTTATATGTTTGAAGGCTATCCAAAAGAATCTTGCCACTGAATATTCACTGCACTTGGTGTGTTTTTCCGAAAGCAGCTACAAGCCAAAAAATACATCTTTTTCTCTTAGCTGTTTATCCACACCAAAAGAAACAGAAAAACTAAAAGAAGAAAACAAAAAGCAATGTTGCAATGCCCAACAAACTTTCTTCTCTGTTTATCAAACTTTATTCACTGCACTTGGTGTGTTTTTTCGAAAGCAGCTACAAGCCAAAAAATACATCTTTTTCTCTTAGCTGTTTATCCACACCAAAAGAAACAGAAAAACTAAAAGAAGAAAACAAAAAGCAATGTTGCAATGCCCAACAAACTTTCTTCGCTGTTTATCCAGCCCATAAGAAACTTAGAATCGAAGAGGAGAGAACCAAATGCAATATTGATCAAGAGTATGTTTTGTGACAATTATTATGAGGAAATCAATTGTATTCAAATGGAAATGGATGAAGTGGACACTTACCCTCCTCTTATTGAGTAACTTTTGTAACTTATAAGCATGTAAACATTCTTTACTTGACAACTACAATTAGCCATGCAAATATATACAGGACTTGATATAAAGGTGTCTACTGTAATACCATATTACAACCATAGTCACGAGTGTAACTGTACCATTCACTTTTCACATATAATTATTCTTATAACCTCGGATGAATGGTTTGTAGATAACCATGCAAGTTAACAGATGACAGGAAATAAAGCCATAGACCTTTATATTTAAGCAAACTACAATATTCAGGTGCAAATTTAATCTAGTGCAGCCCTTACATGTCTTGCAGAGTAGTTATCCCTTCTAGTAAACTCAACCATGGAAGGATGAATCACATTATTATTGCCAGTGCAGATATAGTTAATATAACACAGTGAGTATGGTTTTAACTTCATGCTTTTACTTATATAGCTAGAATGATGACTTATGTCAGAGAAGGAAATTGTATTAGAAGAAGTTTAAACCAACCTCCAGTAGAAGGCCTAAAACAATCGGACCAACAAATTGTGAAGCATCATTTCCAATCTGCATTTCCAATAAAGAATTAAGTCAGAAAATTGACATCATTTCCCACATTCAATCTAGGAGCAGAAACTAAATTTTAATACCACATAAGAAATAAGATTTATACAGAAATCATTTTGATTATAGGAAATAGCTCCTATAGTTGACTACAAGACAATAAAGGCAGGTAGCCTGAACATTGCAGAAAAGAGAAATGTAACGTATATGTCTGTGTGTTTGGATCTATTCTTAAAGGATTTAAATAGCGATTTACACCTCTCAACATACAGGATAACATCAAAAAGCTCTATAATAATTTTACTACAACCCTCTTTGCTTCCATTAGCAAGTTCTCTATCGAGGTGTCATATAAAAAGAATAATAGAACTACCAACCCTTCATATGGTAAGGATTGTAAAATTGCCAGAAAAGTGATTAGGGATACTACTAACGAATATTTAAAGCTTGAAAAGAGAAATACGTACAAAGATATTATTAAAATCAAGAAAAGGTACCATATAAATCAAAAGTGAGAGCAGCTGCTGCACCTACTTAAATATGATCCTGAAATGTTTTGGAGGAAAGAAAATCTAAGTTACCAAGATACGGATTCGGATACGGATCCGGATCCGGATTCGGATACGGATCCGCCAGTTTTTCGAAAAGCCAGGATCTCGAAACGGCAAGGAAACGACAAGTAAAAGCAAATATAAAATATTTTATAAATTTTAAAATTAAAATTTATATAAATATAAAATTAAAAAACATAATTTTTCAATATGTAATTTTATATACAATAAATAGTGATTATATAAGTAATTCCTAAGGTATCATTTATTAATATTAATTAAATCTATATAAAAATAAAAAAACATATGTGAATTTTTAAATATATAACTTCAATATAATACTTTAAAAATAATTATTAAGTTAATCATAATATAATTAATGCATCATTTATAAATATTTAAACATTAATTATTAGTTATAATTATTTATATTAAGCAAATTATTAAACTTATTTTAGAAAAACTATTTTTAAACTTGAAAATAAACTTTAAAATTTATTAAAATATAAACTTACTTTTTAAACCTTTAATAAAATATCTTCTTAATAAATACGAGTAGATTATAATCTTGACGTCACATGTATTAAAGTTTATAATATGTATTTGTATTAAATAATACAAAGTTTATAAGATATCTTTGTATTAAAGTTTAGAATATATATTTGTATGAAATAATATAAAGTTTATAATATGTATTTGTATTAAATAATATAAAGTTTATAATATATCTTTGTATTAAAGTTTACAAATCGGTCAACATAGAAATAATAAGTTGTGGCCCGCCAACTCCCTCTCGTACTTCATATCCGCTCGTTCTTACCATTATAGCTTCATTCACTTGAATTAAAGTTTATAATATATTGTATTAAAATAATACATTTCAATGTAAAAATAACAAATTTTATGACGTCCAACAACTCAAGTTTATTTTCGCCTTGGGATTTTTAATCCATTTTTTAACATTCGAAATTGACTTGCATTGATGTTTAGAAATTTTGTGCTGAATTATAGTTTTTTACCCACCGAGAGAAATTTTTTCTGATATACGATATTTACACACGGAGAGGAGACAGGCGGATCTATACGGATCCGGATCCGGATCCATCTCTGATCCGGGGATCCGCGGATCCAGCCATCAGGCTTGACGGATCCGGTAACATAGAAGAAAATGTTACGATTCCCTTGAAGAATTGAAATTCCTACGTTAAAAACCTTTATGAATTCCCTAATTCCATGGACATCATTTTGACTACACATGTACAGGATGATATATTTTCTTTGGAAGACGTTGAGCCTGAGGTTAGGCAACTCGCTGATGAGAACGCTAAGGATATTGAAGGCTACCAAGTAGAAATTTTTAAAATTGGAGGGCCTATACACATTCCTCAAATACAAAAGCTCTTCAGTTTGGTAGTGAAAGAAGGTTTCCCTAAGCCCTGGATGCAGAGCCTTATTGTGCCTCTCTAAAAGTGGGAATAAAAGCATTCACTCTAATTACATGACCATTATTATTAGCAATAGTTTAGCCAAGATGTACAGAATTATTTTGGAAAATAGAAATTAGCCTATGGATAGAAAGCCATGGTAAAAGAGCTAAAGGACAAGCAAGGTTCAGGAGATATCATTCAACTGTGGACCACCTTGTTACTCTCAAGATCATCACAAATTAATGTTAGAATAATAATTCTGATATATTCTGTTGTTTCATTGACTTTAGAAAAGCTTCTCACACCAGATCAAGCTAGATCTAATCTTAGCCGTTGATTAGGGACCTAATCTCGGCCGTTGAATCATCAACTAGAAAAGTATAAGAGGAAGCTTGAGGGTCAGTTGGAGACACACCAAGTTGATCAGTCAATTCGATTTTCTAGGGCAGGGTTTGCTGAGAAATAGAGTTAGTGATCTGTTGCAGCGAGGGGCAGTTTGGCAGGAGGCTAAGAATACATATCAGAGAGGCAAAGAAAGTGCCAGAGAGACAGCGCAGAGCCTAGGAAGGTTGACGCAAAGGCAACAAGGTTTGATGTAGAGGCTGAGGAAGCCAGCTCAGAGGACGCAGAGGGCCAATCGGTTGAAGCAAAAGCCGCAAAGGCTGACGCAAGCAGCGTAGAGGGCTGCAACGCTGACGCTCAGCTAAAGAGGCTATGCGGAGGTGATTTCATGGGCGAGACTGAGAGTTGATCCGCTGATGCGGAGCCGTAGGAGGGTGAAACAGTCGCTGGAGGGTGACACAGTCCCAGGAGGTTGATGCAGTTCCAGAAGATAGCTTGAAGCATCTTTCGTTGTCCAGCTAAGTAACAGTCAAAGTTACTGTGGGGCCAATCATTTGGTTGCTGATTAGCCGGAATATCTGTCTCTAGAGAAAGGTACTTCTGCAAAGGATAATCTCTTAAGGGTGAGCCATTTATGGCACCCTAGTTGTATTTAGAAATCTGCATAATAATAAAACCCTCATCCGCTGCACAGGTTTTCCCACATTGGGTTTTCTCGGGGACGATTGTCCAAAAATAACAATGTCCCTTGTGTTGTCTCAGTTTATTTCAGTTGTTAATCTCTATATTTGTAAAGGCTGCAATTGTGTTTATTTCGATATTTATGCATATAAATAACTTGTTAATGTAAAGAACAAGTAGGAGATAATAAACCAGATATTGCAATAAGGGTTTTTGATGTGTTAGATTCAAAAAATTTCACATCCCTAGCATAGTGACCAAACTTGTTGCAAATGAAGCATCTTCCCTTCCTTCTATTTTTGAAACCCAACCTTCCTTGACATTGCTTCTTTGAACCTGCATTTTTCTTCTTTTTAGCATGAGTGGAGAATGCAATAGGATCATTCATATTTGAAGGCATATATAGTTCCATCATCCTTGTTTCTTCTTGAGAGCATCTAGTCAACAATTCTTCAAAACTTGGTATCCTATCATGTTAAGAATAGTAGTGTTGAACACGTGCCATTCACGAGGGACTCCTCCAAGGGAAATGAGGGTAAGCTCCATATCAGCAACAGCTTCCCCAATTGAAAGATCATTCTTTATCTCAGTAATCCTCAAGAAGTAGGATTGAATATCTTCATTTCTTCCTTTCTTTATATCCTTCAGCTTGTTCTTGAGGAAAAGAATTTGAGCATTGCTAGATTTGAACACACCAACCAACCTGTCGTATATCTCCTTTGATGTGTTCAAATCGAAAATGTAAGCAACTAAATGTTTATGAATAGAATCCCTGATGATCTTCTTGGCTTTGACTTCACCCTTCTTGTACTTGGCCTTAGCAACAGCCGGTGCATTAGAAGGAGGTTCTGAAATCTTTCCCTGCACATAATCCGTCACATCTTGCTCTTCTAATGTCAAATCAAGAGACATCTTCCATGCATGATAATCAGACTTATCATGAAGCTTATCATCAAACTTGAAATAGGATGTGGAGGCCATTGAATCCCTTCTTTGATCAGTGATTCTCCTCTTAGTGATTTCTCTTCTCACTCTTGCTTGGGCTTTGTCTTCACCTCAACTTTGATACCATGTTAATTTTAGATAACAATGGTATGCTCTATGCTTAGAGCAATTTTACTTCAATTTCTTTATTAGCCCAATATCAATCCAATTCAGTGATCACATCATCATGATAGTAAAATGCAAATAGAACATAAACAATAACAGTAGAAGACAAGCCAAGACAAGAGGACACAATATGTGGCACCAGCCAGGGACAAACCCCAATGTGGGGAAACCCTTGAACAATTCTTATAATCCTTCAAAAGTTCAGCAGAGAGAGTACAATGTATAATATTTGCTTGCCCAATTACAGTGAGATTCTGATCAGTCAAAAAGTAGAAACAAAAAGCCCTAACCAGAAAGTCAATGCTGGTTAAACAAGGCAGAATTCTTCCTCAATTCAGCTTGGTCAAACCCAATCAACTTCGGCCTCCAACAATAGTGCAAACAGCCAAAAAACAATCCAAAAAAGTGCAATCAAATTTGGTCGACAAAGGTCAATGCTGCAGCCAACACTAGCACAGTCAACACTAGTCAAACAGAGGCTAGATTGCCTCGGATTTCGTGGCCAGAACTGCGGCCTACTCAAATAGAATTCCTCAACCCAAAACCGCACTCAAAATACGTCAACGCTTGGTCAACGCAATCAAAAACAGCCTCTGCAATTTCAGTCAACTCTAGTCAATGACTGGAATAGAAAACCCTTCCTTTTCCTCGCACGTGTGGGGAGTAGCCTCTGAATTTCGTACCCAATCAAGTGTAGGAGAGAGAAGATGTAAGTGAGGGTAGTGTCCAAATGAGGAGGAAACATGTATTTATATGCAAACTTTGAGGATGAATAGACGTGATTGTTGGGCTTCTGAGCCTACATCATTTTGTTGGCCGACCTTGACAATTTGTCCATAATCAAAATTAATTCATAATTCCATTTGTATATGTCAGAATGGGATGATCTTTAGATCAATCCTACACCTCTCGGAGGGAGGAATCTAAGAAAAATATGAACTGCCTCATATAAGTTGTTCAATGTGAAGTTTGGCCCTAGTTGCCAAAATTAACACATACCCTCACACATGATAGAATCAAATGGAAACATTGCAAACCCCCAAACCATGAAATCTTGAAAACCATTAAGTCTACTAAATTTTGACTGAAATCTAAAATTCTAGTTTCTCCATATGAAATCCAATGAGGTCGAAACCACTCTCAAACATCCTGAGTCATTTCATGGTAATGTTAAAAATTTAAGTAAAAGGATGAAAATTAAAATTAAAAGATGGTAACGAAAAATAAAGGAAAAGTGACATTTTTTTAATTATCATTTTCATATGTTTACTTCAAGAATTTAACATTACCATTAATTGTCAACATTGCTAGGGTTGATATGTGTCAAGAAAATGAGAGGGTAGGCATGTTTTTCTTGGAGGGACTATTTTTGGAGGAAAACAACCCCAAATTTCCCTCAAAACATACAAAAATGCATTCTATGGGGTTTATAGCTTCCCTGGCAATAAACTGGCCAATTTATGATGGAACCAGCTGGTTTAACCATAAATCAGCTGGTTCCATCATAGACTGGTCGGTTTGGTCAGTTTTTTGTGAAATTTGGGCGAAATGGACCCTTCAATCAGGTTTTTTGGCCAGTTTGACCCGGTCGCCCAATGACCCGGCCAGTTTGACAAGGTCGCCCAATCAACCAGCTAGTTTGACCAATTTCCGGTTCAAGCCGACCGATTTTTAAAACATTAGTTGTTAGGAGCCCTAACCAGGCAGCAAGGTACATCAATCAAAATTGTAGACATCAGTCAAAATTGCAGACTTTACAAGATTGTTTTTGGACAGTGATTTATCAAGTCAATTTTGACTTATATTATTGTACTATCTCTCTCTCTACTGAACATTTGATATAATAATAAGAAGAATTGATCAAAGGGTTTTCCCCATATTGGGGTTCTTCCCCGGCATTAGCCAAATTCTAGCTTGTCTTTTGCATTTAATGTTTATGTTCTTTCTTCAGTTTTTGTCAATGTGATAATGGTTTATATGATTGCTAATGGAGATTTGATGGAATTGAAAATGGGCTTATATGGAACATTGAAGTAATCATCCTAAGGAAAGAACAAGTTAACTAAAATTAACATGATCCTAGAGCTAGGGTGAGGACAAGCCCAAGCAAGAGTAAAAGAGAATGCAATCACAAAGTGAAGTTTGTTGACAAGTCTTCATGGTTTCACTTTGCAAGTCTGAAGGTCCTAGCAAGTAAAGAAGTTCACTATGTAAGGCAAAGAATAAGAAGATTTTATCTCTGTTTAGTATGAGTTCTCCTTAGGAGACAGAGCCGCAGTTGTGAGGCAGTGAGCAAGAAGGCTTGAGGGCAAGTCTAGGACAGAATTTGGTGTGCATCCCTTGCAGACTTACGCCACTGGTGCAGAGCTAAGTAATGGTATATTTTGGTATGGTTTAGGGCCAAAGGGAAAAGCTGTAGGTACAGCTGGTTGTGGAGGACTGCTAGGAGTTGTAGGAAGGACAGCCTTCTATCTTTGTTTTGGGTATTGAATTTAGCCTTCTGTCGTAATGATGCCAAGTTTTGGATCTTTGTTCTCAGTATCCTTTAAGGCCGATATTTCTATTTGTCTTACCATAGATCAGAAATCGAGTCCTGTAGGAAGACCACGTCACGACAAGGACTGTTTTAGGGCTCTTACTCTTGGAGAAAAGTCGGGTTAGCAAGCTGAGTTCAGTTATGGATGGAACGCTGCTACACATAGAGTAGCCACAGTTGAGGATCCGGGCCTGTGGTTTAGTTTTAGAGAGGGTTGAGGGCAGGAAAAAAGGTCACTTTGCATCATCAGAAACCGAAGTTTAGCTAAGCATACTGAGCAAAGTTGTGAAGGATTGAAGGACTTATCTAGCAACATAAGAGAGGTCGCACCTTTTGACATTGAAGCGTGGGTTAAAAGGGAGACCACCAGATCTGCATCTTTCATCACCAAATTTGAAATTTCTGGGTAACTTCACAACTCTGGTATGAACATTATAATCGTTTTTTATCAGTGAATTTATCAAAGTTTAGTAAAGGGTGAAGGGACTGTTCTAGTGTTGCAAGGCATTCAAGGGCTTCCTATAGGCAGCCATATCAACCCTAGAAGGGAGGTAAATATTCTATACATGGTCCGAAATTCTATGGCACTGGTAAACTTAAAAGTTAAAAGCTAAGCTTTTTACTAACCCACAGCCATTGAATTTCATTTTTGTTTTTGGTTGAGCTATTCCGATTTACCCATTTCACGTGGTCGAGGTGTCTTTGGTTCACATGTGTCTTTGGCAAATACATGCAAGAAGAAGGATCCAATTGATTGGTGGTGGCTTCATGGTGTTGATGCTCCTGAGTTGCAGCAATTTGCCATAAGGTTACTTGGATAGGTAGCTTGTTTGGAGTCCCTCATCTTATTCAAAATTTGAAAAATTCTCAATTAAATATAGGAAATTAAGTTTAATTTTTAAATTTTAAATTTTCATTTTAGTTTTAGTTTCTATTTTTTAAATGTTAATTAATTTAATGGGCTTCCCCTACTATTCTAGGTAGCTAGTTCTTCATCTTGTGAGAGGAATTGGAGTACTTATGCCTTTATTCATTCAGTAAAGAGAAATAGGTTGGGCTCAAAGAAGGCAGAGAACTTAGTGTACATTCATAGCACACTTCGTCTCATATCTCGAAAAGACCTGGGTTACAAGGAGGCAATTTGACTTTATGGCATTTCCCTACTTTTTCAATTTTCTTACAGTCGGCTACCATAACCTTCATGTTGGGCATGGTAAATGTGAAAATGTTGAGCCTCTTTGCCATGGTTGAGTCCAAAAAATTGTGGGTGCTACTGGTATCGATGAGAACCATTACATTGTTCTTCTTTGATATGTCCTAATTTTAATGTTTGGGGTTGTGATATACCTGTCATGGCCGATAATGATACTTGGGAGATGCTCTCGTCATCTAGTTCTGGAGAGAATTCCGAGGAATCTTCGATTTCTTCTACGTCTGATTCATCACTGCCTGAATCATTTGTTGCTTCGCATTTTCCTTTAGCACACCTATGTTTAGGGTCCCATTTTTCGCCACAGTGTTTGCATTTACCCTCTTTCATCCTGTGTATTTCCATGTTAGTTTTTTCTCCTTCACAAAGATGAGGTGGAACATATTTTGTGTTATCCGTATTTGCGGACTGGGGAAATATTCGTCTCGAATAGACTCTTTCAGCCTTTGATCACAATATCTTGTCAAATTTCTTTTCAGCAGCTTTTGCCTTTTGTCTTGCTAATTCTATCGACATAATGTCATGAAGCTCAAGTTTTGCTTGTAGATGGGGTTTAAGTCATGAGGTGTATGATTGAATGAGACGAGTTTCTGATAATCTAGGTACTCATGTTGCTAAAGTCTCCCATTCTCGAGTGTATTCATCCACATCTCCTTTTTGTCGCAATCTCGTGTGTTGAGAAGAACTCTTCTTCCTTGACACCTTGGAACCTTTTAAAGAATGCATCCTTAAATTTCCTCCAACTGATAGCAAGTGTCGTCTTCTTCCACCACATATACCAATTATATGCTTCACCTTCCATTTTCATGGAAGCATGCCTGATCTTTTCGTCATCATTGTTAATATCGTAAATCTTGAAATATTCTTCTGCTTTATTGAGCCAAGCAACATTGCATTTTTCGTTGTCGTCGAATTTGGGTAACTCAATTTTTGCTCTACTTTGATATGTCGCTAGTGGCAGAGTGAAAAGGGGGTATTGATTTGAAAACGACATATTGGTGTAGGGATTCCAGAGCTACCTATTTTCAAAGTTCGTGTTACTATTTCCTTGATTAGGTGTGGAAGATGTCTTTCGGGACTCGGGTTTCTCATGTGCATCTGATAATTTTGACGAATCTGGAGAATTGAGATGTTGAGTAGCCTCATTATTCTGGAGCATTTGATCGGGTGTAATCTTCAGGCTGGTACAAATACAATCCAGCATCACCATAGCTTGATCCACCTTAACTGAAAGGTCAGCCTAATCCTTTTCAAATTCATTCTTGTTCTCTTCAAACTGACTCTTTATTCCCTTTGTTGTGTTCTGGAGCTCCTCGATTTTATCACCTTGTTCGATCACCTTAATCTCAAGCTCTACTAGTCTTTTATTGAAATCAGCCATCAACATTGAAGAAGCCATTGAGTGGGTTTGAGATGGAGTATACTTATCCATCTTAACTCTTTTTCTTAACTTGATCCTATTTTTTATATATATATATATATATTTTAATTTAAATTAATCTATATATCTATAAATATATATATTATATATATATATATATGACCGAATTCATAATTGAACTATATAATATTCATTCAAGTTTAATTAAAATTTATATAATCACTATATAATAAAATTATATATCGCATAAACTTTAAAACTATACGATATAATTGAAAGTGGGACGGTGGAAAGACATGACGTAATTGAACGGACGACGGAAGGCGGAGAATAAGAACGGCGGATTTGGTCGGAGCGGTGAACGGACGGGATGGTTCACAGTTTATGGCAGCTACGATAGGGGTTACCAATCGGTCGAATGATGGTTGACAGTAGCGGATTGGTGGGGTGTGTAGCGGATTGGTGGGGTGTGTCGTGGAAGGGCTCGTTCGAGCAGTTGCAGATGGGGTGGATAAGAGGGAATGGAGAAAGGGTTTGACGGCGGAGAAGAGGGCGGCTGTGTGCGCAAACGATGGAGCAATGACGGAATTGTGTACAGCAACAGGGTTGAACAGCAACCCAGTCCGATGAGCAAATCTGCTCTGATACCACATGCAGCAGACGAACTTAGTGATTATCAAAGAAGATATATATTTTATTATTAATGAATAAATGGATGATTTACAATTTGTGGGAGGCCCCTAGCTTTATATGTCCTTGGGTGCCTCTTGGTGAATGTGCATGATCTATGATCATGCCCTTTTGCCTATTTTAACTAACTGTTACAGCTATTAATTAGTTCACATAACAGAGAAGTTGTTGATCCAGCTATAGATAACTTGTGGAGACTGTGGTGTTCTTGATAAACACCCGATCAAACATACACCTTGCTACAAAGACTTTAGGACAATACATGGTTAAGTCTCATATATTGAATAGTTGCTTATTTAACTATGGTCTGACATACACTGCCAGGAATCTAAGACTCCATGGATATTTCGATGTTGGTTGGGCTAGCAGTATGATGAATGGAAAGAGCACATCCAAGTGTTGTACTTCTTGGGATCCACTTTTATTTTGTAGACTAAAATCTATTGCTCTGGGAGCACCATTGAGAGCACCACTGAGGGTGAATGTATATAATAACAAGCATAGATTATTATGAAGCCATTTTGTTGAAGAAGCTCTTCAGTGAGACATTTGTGCACGTGCTAGAAACAACCGTTGTATATTGTGATAATCAGAGGAGGATTCACCTTTCCAAGAATCCATGTTTCAGGACCACTTCAAGCATATTGGCATCAGGTACCACTTTATTTGGGATATGGTACTGCAGGGAGCAATCAAGCTCCATCATTTCAAGATGGGTATGCAAACATCCTCACAAAGCCTCTTGGAAAGGTCAAGTTTAACTTCCTTCAAAGAGAGGTTGGGAGTCGTGGAAAGACCCTATTATGAGGGTCTCAGTTGAACATTGAGCTCTGGGAGCTCTTGGGGGCCTACGGTACTTTTTGGAGATATATGCGACCATAGGATGTGGTTCACTCCTTTCCCTATGGGTTCACTATGTACAGGACGTGGTTCATCCTTTCCCTGTATGTGTTTATCCCAGTGAGAGATGCATATAGGCAGTTGCTGGTTGTCATATATGGACATGTCGGTGGGGTATGGTTTATCCTTTCCCCACATGTAGGATGATCATTCCCTACGATCGATGGTTGACAAGTCGATGGGACTTGGTTCATCCTTTCCCCACGTGTAGGATCCTTCCTATGATTGTTGGTTGGCATGCATGTAGGACGTGGTTCATCCTTTCCCTACTATTGGTGATTTGCATCCACATAGGATGTGGTTTATTCCTTCCCTACGATAGTTGTGACATGTGACTGTAGGATGTGGTTTATCCTTTCCCTACATCAGCAAGATCTGATTTATTCTTTCCCTATTGTTGCCCCAGCATCATCTTACCCATGTAGTCTAGGGCACATGGGAAGTACCTCTCATCTAGCCAATGAGTTGGGACAAGTGATTAGGGACCATAGCACTAGCGATGGATGCATCGTGTACTGTCGTACTCCCTATGACTAGGATGCATGGTGTTCAACAACTTGATCTATGATCAAGTTCGATTTGGGGTTCTACCCCTAGTTATGTGAACTAATTTTTGTCAGTGGGGAGTGGTAAGGCCTTGTGACTCACTCTCAATCAATTCTTCTTCATTATCTACACCTGTGTTCAACAAATTTGAGATGAGATGCAGAGATGATACATGACAACAGGATGGCATGATGGTCGATGGCTAGATATTGGTACGTTGAATTCTCCCTAGTTGAGAGTGAGTGTTAAAATTGGCAACTAGGACCAAATTCCACTTTGGGCAGCTCATCTGATGGAGATAATCATTGCATTGAATTCCTCTCTTCGAAAAGACCAAAATCGACCTAAAGATCACTAAATTTGGACAAGGAGAAATATGTTTTTGAATTAAATCTCACACATGCAAATTCTCAAGGTCGGCTACACCATCACGTAGGATCATGAAGCTCAAGTGTCATGTCTCTTAACCCTCAACGATTTGTATAAATTAAGATGACCTCCAACGTTATTTGACATATTTTATGATTATCTTTCATAGCCTTACATCAATCTAAGGTGAGCCACAGCTCTAGGAGGAAGGTCAAGGTTGGGAAGAGGATCATTTGAGCTTTGTTTTGTCTCTTTCAGGGGGTAGTGTAGGAGCAGAAGGCAGCCACTATGGTTAAGGGTACTTTTGGGCATTGTTTGAAGGTTGTTTTGTGTGAACAGGTCACTGTACTAGGAGTCATCAGCCAATATTAAGGGTTATATGAGGGTCGTGTTGAGAAATCTGAAGGCTTGATATATTAATGATTTCTCTTTCTTAGATAAATTCTTGTGAAGTATTTTATCCTTTCGTTTATTCAAACAAGAAATATCATATATGTATGTCTGTTAACTTCATCAACTAGTTATCGTGCATAATCAGCAAAAGAACAGTAACACAAGATATAGGCAGCAGCCAGGGCAAAAACCTCTCCAAGTCTTAGAGGAAACCCGACAGTGATTCTTCTTATAGAATCTTCTCTTGACAAAATTTCCAAGATCAATACAAAGACCCTTTGACTAAGTTGACTCCAAGATCAAGGCTAGAATCTTCTCTTACTGCAGTCCTCCGATTTGCTGCAACATGGATCAGATCTGGAACTTGTTGATCAGCTTCTTTCTCCCTTCCTCCTTTCTTCAAACTCCACTTGCCCAAGGTAATACACTAGCCCAGCTGTTTTTCATCAACGTTAGACTTGAAACAAGGTGATCTGCTTCATAGACAAGGACTGATCAATAACCCTTACTGCAGATCTGAAGATGTCTCTACCTTTCCACGTGTGAGTGAGTTTCTTCGTCTAGTAACCTCTTCCATGCTTTGCTATGCTAGGTGTTTCCTTCTAGGCCCACAACCGAATCACTTTGGCCTCAAATCAACTCTAATCATGAAGATGACATGGGGTTGTAACATAGCCCTAATGATGACCTGTAGCTTCGCACGTGTGGGAGGCTTAAGGCTCTTCTAGACCTCCTAAACCTTCGCTCCACTAGTCAATCTTCTTCACACAGATCTTCCCTTAGAATAGACCAAGACCGAATGTTTTCCTTGACAATGAGGGCAGATAGAATGATGCCCTAGCTTCGCATGTGTGGAAGAGCTTCCTGCGGTTATGGATGACAGAGCAGACTTCTCTGTGGCTCCTTGATCTTCTCCTTTACCTCACACCCTTAGACAGACTTCTTCGCATAGATTGAGACCGAATTGATTTTGTGATTGTGTCCTAATGAGAGGGGAGAGACCCCTCTTTATAGTCTCCTTAACGCTGCTCATTAGGCCAACATATCTTGAGTTTAGGCCGACTTAGGCCGACTTACATAATCATATCTAGCTGACATGAATGGATATATATAAATATATTTAGGCCGAAAACATATTGCTTCTTTTATCTTCGCTTGGAGGAGTCTTTTACTAGCCATTTGATCTTGAACTTGGAGGAGTCTTTCCACATAATTTTTCCCTTGATCTTGGAGTCACAAGTTATACATTTAAAAGTGTAAACACTTACATCAATGACACAAACCTATCACCTAGCCTAGAGCTCATAATAAGAGCTACTAAAACAAATACATTTTGAGCATGAAACCCATGACTCAAATTCAAAAAATATTTGCTAGATACAAATTACATCATTTACATTGGCATGTGTCATTATGAGGACCGAACCTAGTTACACTTTCTTCAACAAGTCGAGCTCCATACCTTACTTAGCAAAAGGAGCTGCAGGTATGATTTAGGGTTGTTATTAGCCAGAACAGCAATATATAAAGTGCAGACCTTGCTTGGAGACTGGATGCAGCTGTTAGAGGTGTTTTGGAGCAGTGGAATAGGGCTAAAGTGTTGGTGCTTAGCCCTAAACCTAAGTCACCGGAACCTGCAGCAGAGAAGCAGACCCAGAACAAAGAAGATTTAAGGTATGTTAATGCAGATTGCCTAGGAAGGAGAGTCACAGTTGTTGAGAGATCATAGGAACTATTTGGAAGAGTTTGACAGTGGCTATTAGAAGCCCTGACAACGTAGCAAGCTACATCAGTCAGAATTGCAGACTTTACTGGGTTGATTTTGGACAGTGATTTATCAAGTCAATTTTGACTTATGTTATTGTACTCTCTCCCTCTCTCTCTCTGTGCTGAACATTTGAAATAATAATAAGAAAAATTGATCGAAGGGTTTTCCCCATCTTGGAGATTTTCCTTGGCATTAGCCAAATTCTGGTGTTCTCTTGTCTTGGCATGTCTTCTACATTTAGTGTTTATGTTCTTTCTTCAGCTACTATCACTGTGATAACAGTTTATGTGATTGCTAATCAAAATTTAATGAAATTGAAAATGAGCTTATATGGAACATTGAAGTAATTGTCCTAAGAAAAGAACAAGTTAATTAAATTTAACATAATATCACAAGCATCATTTTTAGAGCCTTATTCTCTTATGATTCTTAAGTCTAGGTTACCACTTATCAAGATACATCCCTAATCCCTAGGTCTAGGCTTCCTCCGAAGCCTTTCTTGGAGAGCCCTACACCATGATTTTTAAGCAAGTACTCTATTTCAATTGCTTCTCTCCTATGAATGGCCTTCTGAAATAACTACCTCTCCATCATTGATATACCTTTTATAGTGATTTCCCTAGTACCGGGACTCCTCACATTAGTGAAAGTCCATAAAGAGTACGGGACATTGACTAAGGTGATAGTGCGTCCTTGTCCCATTGTTGCCACTTGGTCTAGTAGTTGCCCATTTGGAGCCCATCCTAGGACCCTCTGCTAGATTGACCTATAACATTTTTGGCACTGTTGTCGGGGGGGAAATAGGTCTACCTCACTTGTGAATCATTGAGGAATTGATTCATTGACGATATTTTCAACATTCCTTGGGCGACTCCATTCATTGTTCAATCCCCTAGTTTGCTTGAAGGTGACAACATTCCTCCTTTAACAATGGTTGCTGCAAGAAGCGGAGAATGAACTCCATCACCTGTTAGAACCAGTGTTCTAAAAAATGGCTAGCTCGGAACGGACTCGGCCGAGTTGGTCGGAGCCAAGCCTGAAAAAATCAATTCGTCCAAGTAACCAGTTCGGCTAGCTCAGTGTTAACCCGGCCGGCTCGGCCAAGTCCGTATCAACTCAGTCGGGTTACATATAGCGGCCCAGGCACTAAAAAATCTGCGATTTTTTTAAATTTTTTTTAATTAAATGCTGAGTGTCGGGGACATCAGTGCAGACGGAAGTGCAGAATCACACTTCTAAGACAAAAAGGAGCTCCAAATGCTAGAAATGCATATGGAAGAAGCTCAGAAAAGAGAACGTGAATGGAAATCGTAGACAACATACAAACTTCCTTAGTCCTTGGATGTCTTTTTTCATCTGTTAGAAAATTTTATAAGGTTATTATATAGAGGAAAGTTTATCAAGGTCAGAGAAACTATAGAAATGTAGAAAGAAAGGAGGGCAAGAGAAGAAATTTACTAGCCAGGTGGAAAGAGGGCGAAGATGTACCCTTTCTACATTTTTGTATCAACGTGTAAATATCTGGTTCGTGGCCTCTGTTTATGATTTTCATTTTACCTCTAAAAGACTGAAAATAAATATAAAAACTCTATGGATTCTGCAAATAGAACTGATTTACATGTATTTACTTGTTCTGGACCCTGGCAAACATTTTCATCAACGTCCATTATCAAATCCAAACCAAATGAGGTTGGGGCATGAATTCAATATTCACAGGCATGGTGTATGACTTAGCTTCATCAACGGTTCCCTTGCTTTGGTCTCCCATTCAAGAATTTGAAAGCCACTAATGCTTTAGGTGTGTGTACCTCATCCTTTTGAACAAATCCTTTTCAGCACATACATCTGTTTTGGGGGATGGAGATTCAAGTTCAGATGTAGAAGTTGTACAATACAATTATAGACCCTGCATTCCCTTGCTGAAGACTAAAGGTTTCTTGTCTTCTGCCTCCCCTTGTCTGTAAACTAAGACACGGGGAGAAGTAATGCATAAGATGATCTTGAGACTTGAACTATGTCCTGTTGCTAAAGATGAAATTTTTTCTTCTCCCAACCATTCAACAAATTATACATGAGCTTACTCAATCACAACCAAGCCTGTATTTGTATAATAACTTAATAAGTATTCTGTAATTTCCACAAATCATTATTCAGCATTGGAAAACCTCAAGAAAACATGAAATGTTGCATCTTTTTTCAATTGGACAAGCCCTAATGAATTCATCACACAAGTCAATACAACTCGAAAAATATTTTATCAAAAAACCTCAAGTAACACAGTATGTTCTCAATTGGAAAAGGTCCAATGACTGAAATTGTGAAATATAATACTACACAAAAAGTGCTAGCTAAAAGCTAAGATATGAAGAGACAAGGCTATATAGCAGCTCTTTGAGATTCATATGTTGTCTTCCATCTATATTCTAATGCTGTGTTTGGAAACATGAATGAAAATCTTTAAATTTTTTTTTTTAATATATAATATATATATATATAATGTATTTTTTACAACGACCGAGTCATTGAAATCGAGCCGGCCAAGTCGATACCGAGTTAGAGTCGAAGTCAGAGTCGACCCTCGGCCGAGTCGGTGTCGGAGTCGGAGTTTTAAAACATTGGTTAGAACTAACCTTCTCCCAGAATTCCAACAAGTTGATAATTCAACTCCCAAGAAGGCAACCACTTCCAATGCCAAACAAAATCAAAACCAAACCAAAACCCTATTGAAAAACATAACTAGTGTCGATCTTCATAATTGTATTTAAGTCATGATGTAATGTATTTTTCAAAAGAAAGAAAAAGGAATTTTCTATGTTGCACGAAACTTCTAGGAACTCGACATTTCGGGACATACCCGTACCCGAAACTCCGAAACTCGACCAAAACTTGACCATCATGTAATCATCTATAAGAGTTAATATAGACTTGGTTTTCCTTCTAAGTTATCATCTATTGGTCTTATTCCCTTTTTTCTTGCAACGTAATTTGTTATTTACTTATTTATAAATTTATTTTTTATATATAAACATATATGATTTTTCAGTCGATGTTTCCATTTTTGGAAGGTTGTGTTTCTAAACATACCCGTTTTGGAAATTCCGAAACGTTTCGACACTTCGTGCAACTTGTTGAAAAAAGTGTAACTAGGTTGGCCTTCATAAATGTACTTCTGATATTTGTACTTATTCAAGAAAATTAATATTATTTTTATAATATATGTCACCGAGTTTCTTTCTCATTGAAATAGGTCTAGCACATTTCAAAGTGCTATAGGTGAGTCAAATAGACAAAAGAAAATGTTGAAGGCCTCAAGGGCATGTTACACCATGTATAAATATATATTTAAGTCAAAGGGATAACCTCCAAGCAAAGTCAAGTCAACTCCTATACAATGGCATCATCGAAAGCTCCTTCAAGCATGATACACCACCATGGAAACTATCCGAAGTCTGCTCAACAAATCAGCCTCCAAAACAGCCCTCAAAGTCGGCCTACAAACAAGATGACTAGTCGGCCTAAATGGAGGGACAGTCCTCTATTTATAGAGGTTGTCCACTCCAAATACAACGCACCAATTTAGCTCTAAAATCCGCAAGAGAAAGAGGACATAAAGAACGAAGGAAGTCGAGGTAAAGGGTCTTCTTGGGCAGCGAAGTAAAGGAGGAAGAATAGCGAAGATTGAGGGACTATTTTCTAGGGTATACACAGTCACACATGAGAGGAAAAAGGATAGTTTGCGGCTATAACAGCAATGAGATCACAGTGATATATTCTTCCTTGCTTGGGCTAATGACTTAGGCCTATTAGGCCCCATACTCAAGCGAAGAAGAGGGTCTCTCTAGTGAAGGAAAAAGGAGCTAAAAGCTTAAAGGAAACCTCCCACACGTGCGAGAAGTTAGGGTTGCAGTACCACTATATCAAGTTTGCACTATACATCAAGAAGAAGCTCGATTGGGTCAAGAGAAAGAAGGTATACTCTTGGTGAAAGATCTCACTAAGGATCAAAGATTAGAGTCTCTTCTAAAACTAGTATAAGTGAGCCTACTACCAAGGAGTAGAAGAACGAAATGCCAGAAGAAGGAGGATGAAGTGTCGGAAAATAAAGTGTCGGAAGAAGTGTCGGGGTATATGGTGCAGAAAGGAGTGAAGATTTGACTTGTGCTTGGAGGATCTCCTTGTCAGGGGTCTAGGGCTTGGCATTGATCAATAGAAGCTTCAATAAGAGAAATTCACTAAAGGGTTTTCCTCTCGAGAGAAGAGAGGTTTTGGCCCTGGCAGAGAGCCAATATCTTGTGTTCTTGTTTTTATGTTTCGGTAGCAGTTTGATGAAATATACACATATGCACTAATAAGAAAAAGAAGAAGAACAACAAGCTAATAAGGAAAACTAAAAATACTCCACAAATTGTTATCAAGTAACGAAGAATCACACTACACTACTTTGCCCTAGATTCTTCAACACAACTTAGGGAATTTTAATATAAAAGAAATTGACTTATTAAAGCATAGGTTTCATGCTTGGGTCAATGTTTTTACCTCAAAGCCTCCATTATAGGCTTCTAGGCTTTATGTCAAGTGTCCTTGTCCATGTCATAATGTAAAAGACCCTTCTTGGGCTTTGTCAATCAAGAAATAAATTTATTTTTATGTAAAATAGGTCATTTAGGCCTCCTCCACCAAGTCGGCCAAATTATGCAGGCAAAAACCACTATGAAGGGGCAGCAACTCGACTCATTTGGAGTACATCAATAACAAGTTCGATCTACATTAGTTGGTGAGAGAAAAAGGGTGTGAAGTTCAAGGAAGACAAAAAAAGCCTTAGCGAAGGAGAAGGAAGGCTTTGCCAATCAAAAGGAAGTCGAATTTTCTCTCTCTCTACTCTCACACATGCGAAATTTTGAAGTTGTTGGGGAGACCGAAATTCTAGAACTTTAGTAGGGCTAAAATTCCGGTTGTTAGGGACCGAAATTCTAGGTTGTCACTAGGTTGTGGCTGCAAGACAAGAAGAGACTACTCAAGTTTGTGTAATCATATTGGAATGTTGACTTGGTGCAGGAGGAAGGTCTTTTGGCCAGGGCAAAGGTCTTGGTCTATCTCCATTCGATTACTGGAAGAGTTTCACTGGGTTTTCCCCTAGAGAGGGGTTTTAGCCATGTCTGAGTGCCTTCATCTCATATCATTGATTTTAATGTTTCGTTTTGATAACTGTTTGATGAAACAAAGATAAAACAAGAATATGAAGAGAACATAATAAGTACTGAAGAGAATATCACAAGTAATTATCAATATAAGATAATCTTTTTGTCTTTCTGATTTTCTAGCAAATCCCAAGAAGTAAAAGGCACTTGGCTAGTGTTTTTGGACCTTTGAAACTGAGTGACAATCACAAACCTTTTCCTGAAAAACATAATGACTAGTTACCCAAATTCAAAGGAGATGCCACCAAAAGTGCTCATGATCATGTTCTACTAGATGATTTCCCCTAGATTCAACGATGATGAGGATAGGTTCATGATGCTATTAACTTTATCCTTTGATGGACAAGCTAGGGAATGGTATCTTAGTATCCCACTGGGTAGCATAGAAGACGCTGACCAATTTGAAGATGTTTTCATGAGAAGATGGTCACTTGTTGCCCAAGAGACTTTCAACATCGAAAAGTTTTACCACATAATTAGGGGAAGGGAAGATATTAAAGAATTTATCCAACAATTCGACAAGGTAGTAAGAGACATCCCTAATCACCTTAGGCCTCGCGATGCAAATATCCTTGACAAATTCATTAAGGTTGTTGGTGGTGATCTAACATATGCATTCAAAGCCAAGAAACCCAAGACCTTGGCTAAGGCCAAAGAGACTATTATGGAAGTTGAGCAAAACTTGAGAATTTCCAAAATGGAAATCAACGAGCATCTTAAAGCTAAGGTTGTGGCTAGGAAAAGTAATACTAACGATCAAAATGAGGAAACCCTTGTGGTTGTCCTTAAGAAGCTTGACAAGCTATATGAGCAAATGAACTCAAGGGATAGGCTCTATATGAACAAGCTCACCGCCCTTGAAAAGGCCCAAAAGACAAGTTTGTATTCCAAAAACAAGCCTTTTCCTAGAAAAACTAACGATGAAAGTAAACCAAGCTCTTCCACAGTTCCTAACACATTAGCCCCACCTAATGTTGTGGAACAAGAATCATCTTCCGAAAGCGATCAAATTGATGAGGAAGAAAATGAGGATAAGAAAATGACGAGCAAGCTAACATCGTTGAATTTGAAGCTTTCAATATTATGTTAGGTGACACATACACTCATCCTCCCATTAGTGAAGTAATCATTAAAGAAGAAAAGGGTGAGCAAATACTCAATGCTAATGATAGTGGGAGATTTAAAGGGATTCAATATTCACAAAAGAATGATAAAGCCTCCTCCACAACCTCAAAAGAACCCAACAAGAAAGCCTCCTCCTAAACAGTCTCCTCTTAAAGAACCTTCTCCCAAAGACCCTCCGAAGAAGGATCCCCCTGAAAAAGATAATCCTAAAAGGAATTCTCCAAAGGGAGAACTTAAAATCAAATCTAAGGGCAAGGAGGTTAAGCTTGATGTTGATGTAGGTACTAATATAGGAAAGATGACCTTGCAAGTTCCCTTAAAGGAGATTGTGAAATTCCCATGACAACAATGGCAAGCCAAGAAGGCCATTGGATTTGAGGAAGAGGACACACCCATAACATTACAAAATATCAACCTCTCGAACTCAAAACCCAGGACATGAACCATTCTTGCTTACCTTAGCTATCAATGATCTTTTATTACATAATTGTATGCTAGATTATGGGGCTTCTGCAAATATTATGCCATTAAAGGTCATGAAGCAACTAAATTTTAGCACTACCCAAGAGTATAAGGATATTTGTGGTTTCAACTCCCAACCTGTCAAAATAGAAGGTAAAAGATTTAAAGGTTTCCTTACCTATGAAACCTGACATATCATTACTTATGTATGTTCTAGTCATAGACATACCCGATGTATGGGAGATGCTATTGTCTAGGAAATGGGGTGATACAGTGGGTGGTCAAGTTCAAATGGGTTTATCTTATTTCACCATTCCGCAATCCGATGGAACTCCCTTCACCCTTTATAGAGAACCCATGTATCCTCCTCATGTGGTAAATTGAGCCCAATTCCTTATTACAATATCCCTGAGGCTGAATAACCATCCCCTATACTTCCTTCTCAAGAAGTTTGTAACCTTAAAAGGCCCAATTACAAGCATAGCATGAAATGGAAGCCTAAAAAGGAGTACAAAGTTGGGGACATGGTGTTGGTTGATAAAAACCCAATTCTAGTCAAGATTCATGGGAAGGTTGATGAAGACTATTATTACATCCCTAAACTCGACGATGAACTTTGGCCGCAACCGGTCAAATTAAGTTAAATCACCCCTTTTCTTGATACTTGACATTGTATCATATGCGTGTTAGAGCAGGATGCATTGCATGATCATTTTCGCATTAGAACTAACATCATGTTCTTTTATCATGCTAGATTAGCTACATTTAGATTAAAATTGCATTTAGAATATATTTTATTTCTTGTTCATTTTATGGCCTAATGTTAAGCATGGGTGATCATAAGACACCACAAAAACATGTTTCCACGAGTGCTTGGTGTGATATCTAAAGAAAAAATTATTTTAATGTTTCCTGAAGGGTTTTAGTAAATAACTTATTGGAAAATAAGTAGGAAAAATAAATCATTTGTTGCAGAGATAGAATCTTCACAGCACCACAAGTCATTTGCTTGGAGGTCAAGGGGCCACCCCCTTTATCACTATATTTGGAGCTTGTCCACTCATTTTGGCACATATTAGACTCCACTAGGCCTTTCAATGGCCCTTCGACCTATTGTATCTATCATTTTAGCCCTCTTGAGAAGCTTATTTTCATGTTTTTGAGCTATCTTGGTGGGCTTGTCACCAAGTAATGCTATTTTGTAAATTATTTTATTAGTTGGGGCATCATTAGGCCTAATTAATAAAATCGAACCCTTAGAGGATGATATAAATAGATGAGAGGTTCACTCTCTTCTCATCATCACTAGGATTTGGATCTTTATTTCTTCTGGAATTTCGCTATAGCTATTGGAGGATGAATTGTATAATCTTTGATGCATTTTGATATTTGGAAATTTGTCTTAGCCTTGGAGCTTTGATTTTGTCTCTCTTTGATGTTTGGATATATTCGCTATACTTGTAAGTGTTTTTTCATGGTCTATTTCTCTATGTCATGTCACATGTATAATGTATGGAATTTTCGCTCATGGAATCTATGTTTCTACCCTAACTAAAAGTGTGAATTTGATTTTGTGAGGGTTTTGCATACATTACATGTCTAGTATAGTGAATGTGTTATGAAACCAGCTCAAGAAAAGATAGAAAAGATAGATCAACGCCTTAGAATTCAGCCTCTTCGAGGG
>APFE031459846.1:154034-201312 GCA_000404065.3 Pinus taeda | reverse complement strand
TTCCTCTTCACAACCTATGTAGAATAATTTCTTCTCAGCACACTTGTGACCTTTAGTGTATTTGCTATCACAACTGTAACAAAGCCCTTTTGCTCTTTTTTCTTCCAATGTTTGTGGTGTCAACCTTATAGGTTGTGGAAGACTAGGGCAACAACACTTCCGTCTTTATAGTTGTGAGTGGTATGCTTCCTGGTTGCCATAATTTTGCTTTCCATTTTTCTTGCTAACCTGAATGCCTTCTCTAATGAATCAGGTTCCCAAGGCGAACATCATGTTGTATATTATCCTTTAAAGACCCTATGAACACATCAATCCTATGCTCCTCTGGAATATCTTTTACCCTTATGTTCAATTTTTGGAACTCGTCAATGTGCTCCATTATTGAACCCTTTTGCTTGAGACTTATCAATTGACTAAAAAAAGTGTTGCTTTTTGTATCCTCATAATGTGTTATCAATTCTTCCGTAAAAATTGCCCAAGCGATAAATTGTTTACGAGAGCAAAGCCATTGATACCATACAAACTGATTTGGTTCCAAATATAAAGTTGCAATAAGTACCTTTTGTGTGTTTTGCACATTATTGAGATCGAAAAATTGCTCCATCTGTAATATCCATGTTGCAGGATCCTTGCCATCAAACTTCCTCATATCAATTTTTGGAATATGGTGCGTCTTCAATCCAACATTAGAGTCTATTGAATCCACATTGAGATAACATTCTTTTGTTCTCATCATGAGTCCTACTACCCTTTCCCCATTAGTAACCATTTCTTGTAGCAACTTATTCAAATTTATATTCAATTCTTCCATCTTAGCGTCCGTGCCATTTATCTTAGCTTCCATTCCATCCATATTAGCTTCCACGGCATCCATCTTAACTTGCACACCATATTATCTTCCACGCCATTCAGCTTGCTTCAGTTACCTTTTGTGAGAGTGAGATTTCTTGTACTTGGTCTTGTAATTTTGATATATCAGGTTGCATTTCTTCCTCTTCTTCACGAGTCATGCTAGAGTTTTCAGGTTTCTTACTAGGTGTTTCTATTTTCTTTCTTTGGTGCATCAATTAATGCTAATAATTCTTCACTATTCCCTTTGAATTCCTTCAAACTACACACATTGTTTTCACTTTGTAAGAGCACGATATTGAATATGTTGTATCTCTCTAACTGTAGATCTTGAATATCTAAAATCACGTCCTGCAGTAGCCCTTTGAGTCCTCTTTCTAACCCGACAAGTCTAATCAAGATTGGATTCTCCAAGGAAGAGTTATGCCAAATCTCCCATGGTGATGGAATTATAGACTAGTTCAGTAGAGCAAACTTGTACGAAGTGCCACGTGTCATTGGTTCGAACTTAGTTCCTGAAACTGATATACAGAAAACTACATACCGTTCTCTTTCTGAAAATTCTTACAAAATTTCAATTTGATGTTCAGAAAAAAAGTTATGATGATTTTCCCCAGGTCACCTATTTGGAATGTAATTCAGGAGTCTGCAAAAACCCTAACTTCCTCAGATCATATCTTCGAAAATATGGCGAGAAAAGCTCTTAAATTTAGAGCCGAAGTTCAAAACGATTTCGGCTCAAATGTTTTTTTTTTATAGCGAAAAATGCCACGATGACCCGTTTAAAGCAGTGAAACCCTAGAATCCAAAGCTCTGATACCAAATGTTATGAAACCAGCTCACAGAAAGATAGAAAAGATGGATCAATGCCTTAGAAATAAGCCTCTTCAAGGGGGCAACCTCCTTTACATTACACAAATGAACAATTCTCAGATTATACAAATGGAAAGACCTCCTTTCTATATATAGGAGTCTAAGGGGTCATAATATAATCAGAGCCAACATAACAATGATAATGTAAGGGCAAAATAATAACAATAGTGGGCTTCTATGGGGCACAATAGTAACAATATGGGCACTACATGGGTACATCAATATAATAAGGGGGTTGTACTAATAACAATAAGGGGTTACACTAGTAGTATAGGGGCCTAACAGAATGAATGTTCCTAGGGGTATATTATCTATATAATTGCCTTGATAAGTCATCAAATTGTAACAATAAGAAGTGTAAATTTCTTTGGTAACCTGTTTGTTGCCTATGGGGCTAGATGAAATTCTTGGGAAACTTCATGATTGTGATATAATCTTCATCTTGTTGTTTTGTTACGTTTTTTGCACTACGTAATTTCTATTTATTTCCATGTCTATTCTGATATATTGTTTTTTCTTTAATTATGTTAGCTTTTACATAAACAAAAATTGCATTTTTGTGTTGACATTCAGATCTTCTAAGTCCAATATTTGGTGGGCATTTTGATGGACCCATGAATAACTATTTAGGAGATTTGTGATAGACTAGTTTTTAATGTTTCATATTGTATTGATACATGTGTTATTATGTTGACTTGATACAAATGGATTAGACTTGTGAAAAATGAATTCCAAAAAGCATGCCCAGTGACAATGGGAGAAGGTGCATAGATCAACAATTGTGAAGCATTTTGAAAAGATAAAATTGGTCCATCTAGAATAAATGTGGTTGGTGGCAGGAAACACAAAGAAGCAGTTGTCACTAGGTTCGGCGAAATTAATCCTTGGGATTCGAAATTCGTCGAACCTCAAACGATTTTGAACAAGTTCGATTGTGTACGCTGAACATAATGTTGAATTCGAACTCGAACATAATGCCAAATTCGAACCCGAACATAATGCCAAATTCGAACCCGAACATAATTAAATTCGGTAAAAAAATTGATTAAATTCAGTTAAAAAAAATGAAATTCGTTAAAAAACGATTAGGTTCGTGTGCTTAGGCTTTTCAATGGTTAAAAAACGAGGTAAAGCCGCTTGAGGTTTTAACTTTTCAAAATACTACTCAATGCTTGACTGACAAGACTCAACCCTCACTACTCGACCCTCCTGCTCAATACTCGGTGTCGACCCTCCTGCTCCTTGCTCGTCCTGATTGTGTTCAAGTCGTCACTCCTGCTCGTTGTTACCTTCAACAGTCAACCCTCGACACTCACGCTCGTCGCTCACAAGCAGACTGCAGTGGGCACAGTTGGACAGCCACAGCCCACAACGCATAGCCATAGCCCACAAGGACTCCTCCCTCGGCATCATCGTGCTCAATCCTATTCCAACTTCTAGCATCCAGCTCCAAGTAGCCAAACTGCATTTTTTACTGCAAATTTTTTTAATTAGTTAAAATATCTAAATTAGTAGTTAAAATTTAGTTTTTTTTTAATATATTGTAGACTGTAAATTGTAATTTAAGTTTTTTTTAATGTATTGTGTCTGGACTATCAAGCATCAACATATTGTGTCTAGACTGTCAGGCATCAACCTTAGCAGATCCACACTGTTTAAAATTTAAACAGTCTGGATCTGCTAAGGCTGATGCCTGACAATCCAGACAAAATATATAAAAAAACCTAAATTACAATTTACAATCTACAAAAAATTCTGCAAAAAAATTAAAACTAACTCAAATGTAAATTAAAAATAAATAAACTGCAGAAATTTTAGGCTTCACTTCAGTAATCAGAACCTTCAAATTTCAATGGCACCCCCAAAATCAACTGATGTAGCATGGAATTTTGTCAAAAAAGAGGGGAAAAATATTTTGTGTCAGTTGTGTGGACATCAATTCACTGGCTCTTTAACTAGAGCAGTGGATCACCTTTTCAGTATTAGCAATGGAAGTGGAGGTGGTGTTGAAGGCTGCACTAAGATCTCTGATGAACAAAAAACCATAGTGGAGAAAGACTATTTCACTTCAAAGATGGAAAAGAAAAAATGGGAAAATAAGAGGCAGCGGATTGAGAGGGATATTGCCATGTCTTCCTCAAACACCATTAATTCAATCTCAACCATTAGTGGATCAAGTTCTACTCCAGTAAAAATAGCTGGAACCAAAACATTAAACCAATTCTGGAAACCTGTGGAGAGAAGAAGTTGATGATGTTGTTGCTGAATTTTTTATGCATGTGAAATTCCCTTTAACGTGGCCAGGAGTCCATATTTTTAAAAATGTAATTAAAAATGCCATTGATTTTGGGAAGGGCTATGTTCCTCCTGGATCTAAAGCTTTAAGGACCACTTTGCTAAAGAAAACAATAGACAGAGTGACAAAAAAGTTGGTTCATATTAAAGAGTCTTGGAAGCATACAGGATGCACAATTTTGAGTGATGGTTGGTCATATTTGTGTCATCTCCCATTAAACAATGTGCTTGTTTATAGTCCTCAAGGGGTACTTTTCTTGAAGGTAATTAATGCAATGGATCGAGTGAAGACATCAAAATTTATTTTTGGAATTTTAGATGAAGCAATTCAAGAGGTTGGGGAGAAAAAAGTGGGCCATGTTACTACAGATAATGCATCAAATTGTGTTGGTGCGGGGAAGATGATTATGGAAAAGTATAATCACATTTATTGGACCCCTTGTGCAGCTCACTGCTTGGATTTAATGTTGCATGTTTTAGCCAAATTTCCTTGGGTGAATGAGACAATCCGAAGAGCCAAAACAATTGCAAATTGCATCATCAACCATCGTCTCACTTTGATCATGTAAAGGAAGAATGCATCAAAAAAGTTATTGAGGCCTTGTGATACCAGTGTTTTCAAAACCGGCCAGTTAGAACCGGTAACCGGTCAAACCGGCTAGTCAGCAACGCCACCGGTCCGAACCGGTTGAAAAACCCGGTCAGCAAGGCCATTTCGCCCATTTTGAGCCCTAACTGGTCCTAACCAACCAGTTTAGGACGGAACCGGCCGATTAGTGGTCAAACCGGCCAGTTCTGTCCTATACAGGTCGATTAACTGCCATGGTCGCGGAGGACCCACGACTTATCCAAGGTGGTTTAGGGTCTTTTGGAGGGAAAGTAAGGGTCCTTTCCCTCCAAAACAACCTCTCCAAGCCTTTAAGAAGCCCTTCTCCCTCTCATTTGTCTCACACATCTCAAAATAAGAATTGTGATATACTCTTCATCTATTTGTTTTGTTATGTTTTTGCACTATGTAGTTTCTATTTATTTCCATGTCTATTCTGATATATTGTTTTTTCAATAATTATGTTACCTTTTATATAAACAAAAATTGCATTTTTGTGTTGACATTCAAATCTTCTAAGTCCAATATTTAGTGGGAATTTTGATGGACCCATGAATAACTATTCAGGAGATTTGTGATAGACTAGTTTGTTAATGTTTCATATTTTATTGATACATGTGTTATTGTGTTGACTTGACACATACAATGGATTAGACTTGTGAAAAATGAATTCCAAAAAGCATGCCCAGTGATGATGGGAGAAGGTGCACAAGTCAACAATTGTCAAGCATTTTGAAAAGATAAAAATGGTCCATCTAGAATAAATCTGCATTTCAAGCATTGGATTAATGATCAAGTGACCTCAATCAAACATTAAGTTATCAACACTAGGAAATTGGGGTGAGAGGCCTTGTCAGGTGAGGCATGTGATATTTTCTTCATTCCTCTCTTTACTCTTCATCATTCATCAATAACTCACTTGCTTTCAATAAGGATTTTGAGTTATAAATTTTAAATTCACTCTCCATGTTCTCCTTTCATGTTGCAATATCCAAACCATCATAGGTGCATAATTACATTCCAAATGTCTATAGGCATCCCTTCTATAACTCTCTTTGGCATCCCTTTCTCTATCCTAGACTCTCTTCCCTAGCATTTCGAGAATGCAACTTGTAAGCCCAAACATGATTTACACCACAAGCTAACCTACTAAATATTGTTGCTCGTTCTAGCCTCCTCTTCCTTCACACGCCTCCCAAATAGCGAGGAATTTCCTCTTGTTTGTCACTTTCCTTTCCTTTGTGAAGGGATATATGAGAAATATGGACAATTTTCAACACGAAGACATGAACTTCAAGATTATTTAGGGGTTGTTATCACCTACCACTTACACCTACCTACAGGTTAGTGAGAAAAGCCTTCAACCCCACAAGGTGTGGTTGGAGACAGGAAACTCAAAGAAGGGGCTGTCACTAGGCTTGGTGAACTTAATCCTTGGGATTCGAAATTCGTCAAACCTCAAACGATTTTGAATAAGTTCGATTGTGTACGCCGAACATAATGCTGAATTCGAACAAAAAAATAATTAAATTTAGTAAAAAATCGATTAAATTCGGCTAAAAAATTTAATTTCGCTAAAAAAACGTTTAGGTTCAAGTGCTTAGGTTTTTCGTTGGTTAAAAAATTGAGGTAAAGCCGCCCAGGTTTTAACTTTTCAGAATACTACTCAACGCTTGATCGACGCGACTCGACCCTCACTACTCAATTGCTCGACCCTCACTACCTCAGTCCCTCACTAAGTGACTCGACCTGTGACACACTGACATGTAACAGTCACAACTCGGCGGCTCGACCGGTGACAAGCTACAACTCGACCCTCCTGCGCCTCGCTCATCCTGATTGTCTTCAGGTCGTCGCTCCTACTTGTTGTTACCTTCAACAGTCAACCCTCAACACTCACACTCGTCACTCACAGGCAGACTATAGTGGGCACAATCGGACAGCCACAGCCCATAGGCCCAGCAGGCAACCACGGCACACAGCACACAGCACAGAGTCATAGCCAACAAGGACTCCTCCCTCGGCCTCAGCGTGCTCAGTCCTGTTCCAACTTCCAGCGTCTAGCTCCAGGTAGCCAAACTGCATTTTTTTACTGCAATTTTTTTTAATTAGTTAACATATCTAAATTAGTAGTTAAAGTTTAATTTTTTTTAATATGTTGTAGACTGTAAATTGTAATTTAGGTTTTTTTTAATATATTGTGTTTGGACTGTCAGGGATCAGCATATTGTGTCTAGACTGTCAAGCATCAACCTTAGCAGATCCACACTGTTTAAAATTTAAACAGTCTAGATCTGCTAAGGTTGATGCCTGACAATCCAAACAAAATGTGTTAGAAAAAACCTAAATTACAATTTACAGTCTACAAAAAAATCTGCAAAAAAATAAAAATTGATTCAAATGTAAATTAAAAAAAAAAAAAAAACTACAGAAATTTTAGGCTTCACTTCAGCAATCAGAACCTTCAACTTTCAATGGCACCCCCAAAATCAACTGATGTAGCATGGAATTTTGTCAAAAATGAGGGGAAAAATATTTTGTGTCAGTTGTGTGGACATCAATTCACTAACTCTTTAACTAGAGCAATGGATCACCTTCTCAGTATTAACAATGGAAGTGGAGGTGGTGTTGAAAGTTGCACTAAGATCTCTGATGAACAAAAAACCGTAGTGGAGAAAAACTATTTCACTTCAAAGATGGAAAATCAAAAATGGGAAAATAAGAGGCCGCGGATTGAGAGGGATATTGTCGTGTCTTCCTCAAACACCATTAATTCAATCTCAACCATTGGTGGATCAAGTTCTACTCCAGTAAAAATAGCTGGAACCAAAACATTAAACCAATTCTGGAAACCTGTGGAGAGAAGAAGTTGATGATGTTGTTGCTGAATTTTGTTATGCATGTGCAATTCCCTTTAATGTGGCTAGGAGTCCATATTTTTAAAAATGTAATTAACAATGCCATTGATTTTGGGAAGGGTTATGTTCCTCCTGGATTTGAAGCTTTAAGGACCACTTTGCTAAAGAAAACAATAGACAGAGTGACAAAAAAGTTGGTTCATATTAAAAAGTCTTGGAAGCATATAGGATGCACAATTTTGAGTGATGGTTGGTCATATTTGTGTCATCTCCCGTTGACCAATGTGCTTGTTTATAGTCCTCAAGGGGTACTTTTCTTGAAGGTAGTTAATGCAATGGATCGAGTGAAGACATCAGAATTTATTTTTGGAATTTTGGATGAAGCAATTCAAGAGGTTGGGGAGACAAATGTGGTCCATGTTATTATAGATAATGCATCCAATTGTGTTGGCGAGGGGAAGATGATTATGGAAAAGTATAATCACATTTATTAGACCCCTTGTGCAGCTCACTCCTTGGATTTAATATTGCATGATTTAGCCAAATTTCCATGGGTGAATGAGACAATCCGAAGAGCCAAAACAATTGCAAATTGCATCATCAACCATCGTCTCACTTTGATCATATAAAGGAAGAATGCATCAAAAAAGTTATTGAGGCTTTGTGATACCAGTGTTTTTAAAACCCGCCGGTTGGAACCGATAACTGGTCAAATTGACTGGTCAGCAAGGCCACCTATCCGAACCGGTTGAAAAACCCGGTTAGCAAGGCCATTTTGCCCATTTTGAGCCTAACTGGTCCTAACCGACCGGTTTAGGACGGAACCGGCTGGTTTGTGGTCAAACCAGCCGGTTCTGTCCTAAACTGGTCGGTTAACTACCACGACCGTGGAGGACCCACGCAGCGACTTATCCAAGGTGGTTTAGGGTCTTTTAGAGGGAATGTAGGGGTCTTTTCCCTCCAAAAACACCCTCTCCAAGCCTTTAAGAAACCCTTCTCCCTCTCATTTGCCTCACACATCTCATTTGGAGTGTTTATGAGTTTGCTTGGGAGCTTGGCGAATGTTGAGTTTTCGTTGGAGTAGTCATCTTGGAGGCTTGGAGTTGGAGTTGGAGTTGGAGTTATTTTAGAGACATTTTGTAGCTGTCAGTGGAGTTGGCATCTTCAAGAGGAGGCTAAGTAAGCTAGCTTGCATTTCCAGGTAAGGATTTTCACTTGAAAATTCCTCATTTATCCGTTGTCCATGTATTAAATTTTTTATGTGTTATAAATTTATAAACTTATAACTTCTATCATCTATGCTATCAAATCTCTAGTTCTATGCTATCAAATTTTGTAGCCTACATGCGCATTTGTTTTCCTAAATTTAGCTTTGGTTTTCCATGTTTCTTAGCTGCAATTTTTTTTATAAATGGCAGATTTCTTTGCAAATTGTAATTATTTCAAGCAAACATGACTCCAAAAGGAAAGGACAGTGCATGTGCTCATTGTGATGTAATTGATGGAAAAATGATATTCAAATTATGCCATAAATCTATTGGAGGTGGGGGTATTCTTAGATTGAAACAACACTTGGCTAGGGTAAGAGGCCAAGTAAAGCCATGTGATGCACCAAATTTAGTGTTAGGTCCTATTAGGGTAGAATACATTTCCAAGCTTGAAAAGTTTTATGAGGATAAAGCTAGGGAGAAGGCCATCCAAGATGACATTGCAAGGAAGAGGGAATTATTAGAAGCCATGAAAGAGAGTGGGTATGATGATTATGAGATTCAAGGCTCCTCTTCTATCCCTTCCACCAATGACCCCTTTCAATATGTTCATCCTTCCTTTGGCCAAGTATCAAAAGGAACAAAGAGAACAAACATCCAAAGTTATTTCTCATCTTCTGCCAACATTGCCTCTTCTAATCCCACTTCCTCCCAGCCAAGTCGTCAAACCACTTTGGATCAACATTGGAAAAAGCAATGCAAAGAAACTTCTCATCAATACATTGCTAAATGGTGGTATGATTCAGATATCCCATTTAATGTTGCTCACTCACCTTATTACCAAGCTATGTGGGACTCTGTTATAGGTGCAGGGAAAGGATTCAAAGGCCCTAGTATGCATGAATTGAGGGGAGCTCTTTTGCAAAAAGAGATATCTTCCATTGATGAGTATTGGGTTTTGTTTAAAGATCATGGCTCAAAACAGGTTATTCCATCATGCCAGATGGATGGACCGACGGAAAGAACTGTACTATCATTAATTTCCTTATTTCTTGCCCTCAAGGAACCATGTTTTTCAGATCAGTTGATGCATCTGATAAGGTGAAGGATGCAGCCCTTCTATTTGAGCTTTTGGATGACACTATTCAGGAAGTTGGGGAGCAAAATGTTGTGCAGGTCATCACCGATAATGCCTCAAACTATGTCCTTGTTGGAAAGATGCTTGAGTCCAAATATAGGACCATATTTTGGACTCCATGTGTTGCACATTGCATAGACCTCATGCTTGAGGACATAGGCAAAGTGGAGTGGGTAAAAAACATTATAAAGCATGCCAAGTGCATTACAAAATACATTTACAACCACTCATGGGTATTGAACCTAATGAGGAAAAACACTGGCGGCAAAGAACTTGTTAGGCTTACAATTACGAGATTTGCAACTCACTTCCTCAGGTTGCAATGTCTCAATGGTCAACATAAAAACTTGCAGAAGATGTTTTCTTCTGATGAATGCACTGAATCTCGGTGGGCTCATAGACAAGATGGAAAAGACACCAAAAAGAAAGTGTTTGACAATTATTTTTGGAAAAAGTCTGTAGAGCTTGTGAAAATTACCGAGCCCCTTGTTATGGTGCTAAGGATGGTGGATGGGGAACAATTGGCCATGGGCTACATTTATGAGGCTATGGATCAGGCAAAGGAGCAGATACGTGCAGCTTACAAGGATAGGTTAGCTATGGCCATATGTGGGAGATCATTGATAATAGATGGAACAATCAACTCCATCGTCCTATACATGTAGCTGGGTATTTTTTGAACTTAAAATATCATTATAAAGATCGGCTAGGAGATCTGTAGGATGGGGAGGTCAAAGCTGGATTGATTGATTACTTGGAGCGCATGGTCCCTACCCATGCAGAGCAGTTGGAAATGCATAGACAACTTACTGTTTTCAATATGGCAGGTGGTACCTTTAGCAAAAACTTGGCAAAGATGGCAAGAGATGTGGATCAACCAGGTAAGAAATTCCAAATTCCAATTTGTTTTTCTTTTCAAATTAAAACTGTTTACGTTCTTTACAATTCAAATTATAAACTAAGTTACTAATTAATGTCTTTTTCTTTGCATCACATTGGTGGGAGTCATTTGGTGGCCAGTGTCCTTAATTGCAAAGGTTTGCAATTAGAGTCCTCAGTCAAACTTGCAATGCTTCATTTTGTGAGCACAATTGGTCTGTTTTTAAGCGCATACACACGAAGAAGAGAAACCGTTTGGAACAAAAACGGTTAAATGATCTTGTTTTCGTGCAATACAACCTTCGACTAAGGAGGAACCAAATAACGAACAAAACACCTGATCTAGATCCCATTGTGTTAGACAATATTGATCCAACATCAGAATGGGTGGAGGAGACTGAAGATCCTATGTTTGATGCTGATTTTGATATCGACATGGCATTAGTGGGGGATGAAGCAGATTTTGTGGCAGCATCAAAACCAGGATCAGTAGCGGCATCAAGGAAAGGAAAAGAACCAATAGAAGGCACTAGTCGTGCAGGTCGACAAACTCGTGCTTCCATTAGGTCCACTTCTATTGTTATTCGTAGCATTGCTACTGAGGTTGCAGATCAGGCTGAGGCATCCTCAGGCTCTGAACCAGATGATATCTATGTAGCTCCTAATGATGATCCTGTGTCTAGTAGTGGTGATGAACTTGATGATTGATCATGTGTACATTGTAGACTTGTAGTAGGCCAATGGCCTCATAGCTTGCAACATTGTTTTTGGACTTTATAAGCCATTTAGAGCCTCATTGCTTATGTATTTTGTCGATGATATGTATTGCACTCAGTGTCATTTTGATATATTCACTTTTACATGGTATATAAATGAGCAAACTTTGCATATTTTGTCTTTATTGGCTTGGAATCATGGTTTTAAATCTTAAAAATAGTTTTATTGAAAATTAATTATTTAATGTATTTTTCTAAAACCGATTCGTCTAGACCTAACCAGTCCCAATTCGACCGATCCCGATCGGTAACCCTGTTCATTAGGTGGACCAGTCCGGTCACCAGTTCCGATTTTTAAAACATTGTGTGATACAAGGTTTGCCACTTTTTATATTACTCTAAAAGACTTCTTGAGGAAAAAGGAAGCCTAAGAGTTGTTTTCTACAATATTGAGTGGGAGAGATCTCCCCTTTCAAAAGAAACTAAGGGGGAAAATTGTTGAACAAATAGTGCTCAATAATGGCTTTTGGGAAAATGCAAACAAGGTTTTAAAAATATGTCGCCCAATTGTTAATGCGCTCCACATGGTTGATGGTGACAAACCTTGTATGGGTTTTGTTTATGAAAGCATTGATCGTTGTAAAGAGGCCATTGCAAGTGCTTTTAATAATGTAGAAGTTGATTTCCAGGAGATATGGGAGGTAATTGATCAAAGATGGAAGATGATGCATAGTCCATTACATGCAGCGGCATGCTATTTGGACCCTAGATTGTTTGGGTTATCAAGACATAGGGATGAAGAAGCCATGAATGGATTTATCCAGGCTATTGAGAAGCTAAATCCAAATCCAGCGATTGCAAGTTTGGTCAAATGTCAGTTGAGGGCATACAAGTTAGAAGAAAGGTTATTTGGAACACAATCAGCAAAGTATGATAGGAGCATAAGTGATCCAGTAGTATGGTGGGAATTTTATGGATCAGGGGCACCAGAATGGCAAAATTTTGCTATTCGTATCTTAATTCAGAGATCAAATGCATTAGCATGTGAAAGGAATTGGAGTTCCTTTGACCACATTCATTCCAAGAAAAGAAATAGATTGTTATCTAGAAGATTACAAGATCTTGTTTATGTTCGTAATAACTTGCAGTTGGCTTTGAAAAATGTGGCTAAAGAGTCAACCCATTCCTCTACTCCGTGGATCAATATTGTTCCTAATTCATCAAGGGATGAAGCTGATTTTTACATTGATAGGACACTGACAGGGAATTGAGTGATGAATCTGATGCTGAAGCATTTAGCGAATTCACAGCTCCTACTGCTCTTGATGATATAGAACTTTTTGATATAACAAGTGGGCCACAGGAACATCAAGAATAAAACTTGTATTCTCGTTTTAGACTTCTAGTTTACTTTTTGCATGAACAATTTTCTAAAACTGTCAAGCTACTTTAAACTTTAGAGTTTATATTTTGAACATTTTTTTATCAAATTGTTTTTCAATATATGAAAACTAATATGGCCCATGGTTTTGTTGAATTTGATATGGGCGCCAATGTCTATGATGAATTTCTCACCTTGTTTACTATGTACGAAAGTTGGTTCTTTATTGGCACTCGCTTTTATGGTTTATAAAAATTTAAGATTATATGTGAAAATGATTTAAATGTTTGAGCAATAATCCTATGTGTTTTCAATGTGCATTATGAACTTTGAAATTGACTTTAAATTGATTATATATATATATATATATTATATAAATATTATATATTATATATATATATACTATTGTATAATCACTCGCACTCTGAGCGTTCTCTTCTGGGATGGGATCCCCAAGGCTGATCAGGAGGGCTTGCTTTGGGCATCAATTCTCGTGCTATCAAGTTTTTAAATCGTTGGGGAGGGGCCGGATTTTTAGGGGCTGATGTACACTCGGCAGAGTTGGGAATGCCTTCCAGAATCATCAACATTTATGGGCCTTTCCATAACCGTCCAGAGTTTTGGGATCATCTTTTAAGATTGGAATTATTATCGGTTGATAATTTGATTCTTGGATGGGACTTTAATTTCTCCATAGGTCATTCAGAGTCTTGGGGTCATCGTGCCCAGAAAGACACCCCCTCGGACTACTTCTCAACCATTATGGATGTACATCACCTGATCGGCATTCCCTCAGCAAAGATCCAAGCGACATGGAGAAACAATCGAATTGGTGAAAATGGTTTGGCTAGGAGCTGGATAGATTTTTAGTCAAAGAACAGGTTCTGGATCTAGGACTCAACATAAGGCAATGGGTCAGCTCAGGGGGACTCTCAGACCATTTGCCTATTTACATGGAAATGGAAAGTGGTAGAGCTACGCCGAAGGGTCCATTCAAATTCTGCTCAACCTGGCTCAAGGAAGCCTCGTTTATCAGCATGGTGACCGATTTCTGGAAAGCAAACCCTCCAGGGGAGAGGGGAAATGTTACAACGAGATTTATTAATAACCTCACAGAACTGAAGAAGATGACCAAACTCTGGGCTCACCAAAAAAGATTACAAGATGATCAAACTCTGAGACAGATAGAGCTCGAGTTGGCTGATTTTGAAAATGAGTTGGGTGGTCTATATAGCTTGGATGAGCATAAAGGAAAGATCACATGCCTTTACTCGACCCGTGGAAAAATTCTTAAGGATAGGGAAGACATCTAGAGGTTGAGCAGCAAGGCTATTTGGATGCAGGAGGGGGACGCAAATACTAAGTTTTATCAAAAGTTTGCTAATGGTAGGAAAGCGGTTAACACCATCTAGCAAATTCTAGACAAACAGGGATGGACAGCAAACACATTCCCCCAGCTCGCTTCTCTAGCCAACTCTCATTTTAAGAAAGCCTATAGTGACCCCAGGGAAGCAAACTTGGCAAAAATTATCAGAGTTGCCCAACTTTTCCCTAGATTTGTGGAGCAAGAAGATGGCAATGATCTGATGCAAGAAGTATCATTAGAGGAGCTGGAGGCCACGCTAAAATGGTTTAAAAAGGACAAAAGCTCGGGACCTAATGGTTGGACCATCGAGTTCTATCTGGCTTTTTTTGAATTAATTGGAGCGGATCTCCTTCGAGTAGTTGAGGAATTGAGAGCTTCAAGACATTTGGAAGCTGTCATACCCTCTACCTTTATTGCACTCATTCCGAAGTCTAATAATCCGACCTCCTTTGATGAATACCGCCCCATTTCGCTATGTAACTGCTTGTATAAGATTATTGCCAAAATCATAGCAAACAGGTTGAAGCCAATCTTATCGAAGCACATATCGCCTGAACAATTTGCCTTCCTTCAGGACAGGCAGATCCATGAGGCGATTGGGATAGCACAGGAAGTATTACACTCGCTCCATAGCAAAAAAAAGCAAAGGTATGATCTTGAAGGTAGATTTATCTAAAGCTTTTAATAGAGTAAATTAGTTGTACTTAACAATGCTTTTAACTCATCTTGGATTCCCATTCAATTTTATAAAATGGATTATGGGATGCATCACTAATATCCCATTTAGTGCCCTAGTTACTGGAAGTGCATCTCCATTCTCCTTTTCAGCTAGAGGGCTGAGGCAGGGTTGTCCACTCTCACTGCTTCTGTTTCTTCTGATCATGGAGGGGCTCAGCAGGATAATCAAAGAGGAACACAGGAGAGGAAGATTAAAGGGAATAATGATTACTGAAGATTGCACGCTCACTCACTTACTGTTTGTGGACGATGTTCTGATTTTTCTCAATGGAAGCGTTAGAGATCTGAGTATCATCAAAGATATCTTTTCCTTATTTCAGAAAGCCACAGGGATGATAATTAATGACAGAAAATCTACTCTGACGGCCACAACCTGCTCCCATCATGAAATTCATTATGCTCCCCATTGGTTCCACTTTGCACAGATTGGACTAGATGATGGACTGAAATATCTGGGGTATCAGTTAAAACCCATTGGATACAAGATAGCGGATTGGACTTGGTTCATTAGCAAGTTGGAGAAGAGGCTTAGCTTATGGTATCTCAAATATTTATCTCGGGTTGGCCGGCTCACTCTCATCAAGAGTGTTTTGGAAGCAACCCCTATCTATTGGATGTCTCTGGTTGGATTCCAAGGGGCATTTTGTCAAGGATACAAGCACTCTGCTGCAGATTCTTATGGAAGAGTAGTCAGCCGGGAAGAATCTTTGCCTGGGTCATATGGGATGCCCTCACCCTTCCGAAAAAATGGGGAGGCTGGGGACTCAAAAAACTTGATGATTTTTCCTCAGCTCTGGCAGCAAAGCTTGCTTGGCAGCTGGTCACATCAGACAGTTTTTGGACGAGAGTGGCTTCCTCCAAATACATCGCCCCTTTACAGATCTTAGATTGGATCAAGAGAACGATTAGAATCACTTCCGGAATATCGATTATTTGGAAGGCATTCTTGAAAACTTTGGACCCCATTCGCACAGGTCTTACTTGGAGGATTCATTCAAGAAGCAGAGTACATATTGGAATCGGCCCGTGGATTGGGTGCGGGAACATGCATAGATTGCCTCTAGACTTCTTATGCACCTTAGAGAGCAAAATGTTACACACCTTGCACACATAGCAGACAAGGAAAACTCCAATTTCCTCTTCCAAGCTTGGAAATCAGGCCTCCAGCTCAACATTCCTCCTCTTTGGCAGCAAATCTGGAGGGATTTTATACAGGCTCTCTCAGAGACTCATATCCGCATTACCGACGGTGAAGATGAGCTCATTTGGGCTTTGGCTAAATCGGGGAGATATTCTCCAAAGGAAGGATACTTAGTTCTAGTGGAGCTGAGGAAGCCCCAGATCCTACATTCCTGGTGGAAACACCTCTGGAAGCTGAAGGCACCTCCCAGATCCAAATTATTAATGTGGTGCATTCTCAGAAATAAAATCCCCACTAGGGATAATCTAATGAAACATTCCTTCCATGGTCCTCACTGGTGATATCTTTGCAACAATGATAGTGAATCTGCATCTCACCTATTTCTGAACTGCCCTGAAGCCCGTAAGCTATGGGCCTTTGTGACAGCAGCCACCCACACACCATGCAACTGGCAGGCAGACTTTTTGATAGAGGCCTGGAACTATTGGTATTCCACAATCACACCCCATAAATTGAGGAACCTCCCCTCACTGTTCTACTGGGCTATCTGGATAGCCTGCAATCTCTTTATTTTTCAGAATACCCCTCTCAGGTGGCCTATAATTGCTACAAAGATCATGGCAAACTATGACCCCCCTCCCCCTCGAAAGAGGAACATCTCCCAGGAACGGATTGACCCCCTCATGCCTTGGGCATACTTTGATGGGGTCACTCAGGAAGATGGTTGTGGTGAGGGTGCTATTCTTCATTTCTCAGAGAAGCACTCATACAGTTTGCTCATGGGTTTAAGGAGGGGTACAAATAATTTTGTGAAACTATCAGCAGCAATGCACATTATCTATTTTGCTTTGGAGAAGAATTGCCATGCTTTACAATTGTTTGGGGATTCTAAAATTGTTTGCGACTGGTTGAATAAAAGTTCTTATTCTTGGTCATACTCTTTGAGACACATTCTAGATGAGACTCTAAGATTGATATCTCATTTTGACTATTTTACATGTAATCACATCTACAGGGAGCGGAACACAGATGCTGACCACCTTTCCAAAGAAGCTGCGATCTGGGAGTCTGGCATCTGGATGATTCGAGAACATAATGATGGAGCTCATTACCAATACTATCATCGGCAGTTTATAAACATAATGGATTAAGATGCAGGGTTTCTGATATCAGATTTTTGTACATATTTCTTATCACAGTTACTGATCTGGTATGCGGCTATCAATATGTATAGCATAGTACTTTGTTCTGAATATTATCTCCCTGTGTGGATTAAGATAATATGTTTCTTTTTGGTCTGTAGCATTTTTACATGGTTACTTATCACAGTTTTGTTGGGCTATTACCTCCTTGCGTGGATACAGGTAACTAGCTTTGTTGCTTCTCCGGAAGATGATAGACTCTTTATAAAAATTATCTGAACATGCATATGCATCTACAAAATGTAATTTCTGTTCTTAATGAAATTACGAATTTTTTCATGGGAAAATACTATATATATATAGATATATATAGATATATATATATATATATATTATATATATGTATGTATGTTATGTTATATATACATACATACATACATACATACATACATATACATACATACATACATACATAATAATACATTATATATATGTATATACATACATACATAATACATATCATACATACCTAAAATATATTACCTATATGATATTTTTATGTATGTATATATATACTATATATTATATATATAATATATATATATATATATATATATATATTATACATGGTCGTCGAACTCGAACACGAACACAAACATGGTGACTTAGGTTGTCACACTAATCCCAACTCTCTCTGTTTGAGCTATCTCCTAGGTTAGCTAAGCAGGGTGGTCCCTAATGAAATGTTAAGTTAAAAGATGTGAGTTACTAGGAGAGTATTATGGTGAAAATGGATTACTTTTAAGGGTTTATGAGCAAATATGATGTGAGCAACTTGAAATAACAATGCCAGTCACTAGGGACCACCCCCCTTAGCTAACCTAAAAGATAGCTCAAACAGAGAGAGATGGGATTACTGTGGCAGCCCCTTCTCTGATTTCACTGCCACCAACAACACCTTGTGGGGTTGAAGTCTTTTCTCACTAACATGTAGGTAGGTGTAGGCAGTAGGTGATTGAGTTGACATAGTGGGGAAATCGAGTTGAGGTCCTTTGCATTCTTCAAAGGTGCTATTGTCGGGAGAAATTCCAAGAGAGAAGCTCTGGTGATTTGTTGCTCACTTGGGTGATATTTTGGGTTGAATGTGATAGCTTTCTTCAGTGAGGATTTCGCAATTCATGGGGCCAGCGCAGAGGGTAGAGATTGGGCACCACGTGGGTGGTGGAGACTCAACCATTGGAGTTGTTCCTTGTCGGGGGAATAAGGGAAGTATTGATGGAGGCCATGGCTACCCTTCCAGAGTGTTTGGAGAGGATTTTGCTGGAGTATTGACAGTCAGTGTGTTTCAGCAGTTCTGGAGGGCGTAGGGCTTTTTGGGGGTCGATTTTGGAAGGTCAAAATCTGGCCAAACCATTTCTAGGTTTTTGTGGGTATATTGAGAGGAGTCTCTGACTAATTTTACAGAATTTTGCAAGCGATATTTGGGCCTGAAATCCTAATTCTTATAACAGGGCAAATTGCTAGTTCGCTGGGGAATTTGCACCATTTTGTGGGTTCGACTTTGGCTTGGAGATAGGCCAAACCCTTTTTGGGTTTTACTGGGTTTTGGTGGAGAGCTCAAGATTAGTTTGGCAGAATTTTATGAGCACTTTTGGAGGCTCAAACAGGGATTTCTTCCTGCGAGTAATTGTAGAATTTATGGGCTAGCGCAGAACATTGAGGAGAAGTCTTTCCTTTGCATCCGGGTAGCATTTTTCTCACCTGGGTGCACACATTCCATGCATTGTACTCTCCTTTAATAATAAATTGGCTCAGTTTGGCACAATTCTGGTGCAATTTTATGGGTGTTTAATTGTTGTCTAATTTTTTCTATGTCGTATGCGTATTTTGCTTGTTTAGCACTGTATTTCCTTTTTGGATCATTTCACTCAAGCAAGCCCTCTAAGGCATCTCCTCTTCTTCCTGACTTCAACAAGTACAAGATATGGTTTCATCTCAAAACCCTAATCTCTAACTCTCCAATAGATGAAACCTTAGCCCTAGGCTTCAAGATGCTCCAAGAAGATCAAAAAAATCCTAGAAACTCCAACAAATAGAGAGATAAAATACATTAGAAAATCCAAGAGAGAGAGAGAGAGACTAGTGTCCTCATTTAGATCACATTCTACACAATAATGAACAAGAACGATAGGTGAGTGGATGACTATATCCTTCCTTTATATATATGAGAATTAAGGGAGACCAAGAATACATATGTGGGCCAATCCCCTTACAAGAAACCTATAACAATCACTTGTAGTTTCATACATGTTGAGTGCTAGACTCCAACATTCCCCTTGAGGTGTGTCCAACATTCCTACAAGCCTCCAAAGACTCCATCAATCCTTCTAGGCCATGTACTCCACTAGATCCACTCCCCTTACATGAACATTGTGGCAATCCAAGCATCCTCTAACCAACTCTAAGCCTCTAGGAATCCAAACTACCATGTGTTGTCTAGGGCCCAATACCCATTTCCAAGATGCAAGCATAGGTAATTCTTCATGCAAGCAACCATCTTCATGTGGCTATGATGAAGAATGTCACACAAGTTGTCAGGAGATCTACACCTTAGGGAAGAATGCCAAGCAAGCAACCTGCTGAATCAAGCAACCACTAAGTAAACCATCTCCATTGTGAAAATCCATGACGGACCATCTAGGGGTTGAACATGCACCATTTACCCCAAATATCATGAAGCACCTCCAATTATGGTATAAACACCTTTTGAGTAATCTGAAAGATAACATTTTCTTACTCTAATCACCATGAGGTTGCATGGAATAACAAAACAGCATTGACCACTCTAAATTTTACATGTCAGCGGTGTTTTAACCTTAATCAGAATGAGCACGCAGAAAATAACATACCAACATTGACCAATTTTAACAAGTAAATAGGAACGTGTTATTCCCAATAGAGTACCTTTTGTCAAATAATCAAAGAATGTTAATGGGTCAAACGTGGGATTGGATTAAGAATGTCAAAGGCATTTTAATGGTAACTTTGATCATGTGCCTAGAAGCTTTTCACATGAAATGATTTATTTCTTAATCCATTAATAAACTGTTTTTGAATGGACTGAAACAAAATTCAATGCAGATAAGAAAGGCCTTTTCCCTTTTGTTTTCTGTTTGCTTATTTAGGTGTTTTCTCCTTATCAATAGAAAATTCAGATTTCATGGTAGAATTAGCACAACATATTTACCTATTAAGTGTTTTTCTTCACCGTGTATTAGACAAAGTCTCCCTCAAGCACAGAAGTAAGCATGTTCATAGATACATTTATCCTCGACAATAAGACAAAACTTGGAAACAAGACACCAAAGGAGGCTCCACATGATATATCATATTTGCATTTGAATATTATCACAACACTTCATGATAGGAAAATACTAAAAAGCTAAAAGTCATTATGTTAACACCTCAAATTTATTTGCCCTTTTATAACTAAAGCACAAGAGAAGGCAGAGAAAATGCAGTTACAAAGCAATGACCAGAAAATAATAACCATAAAAAGGAACTGTATATCTCACCTTGAATAAACCTCCAAACCAGAATCTGCAAGGAATAAGAGAGTTATAAGTATTCTCTCTCTCTCTCTCTCTCTCTCTCTCTCTCTTCAACTGAACACATGAAGAACCCTAAGATGCATAAAAGGTCCTTTCTTCAAGAAAGTTAGAATAGAATATATCAGAGGGCTAGCAATAAGGAAAAGAACAAACAACATTGGTATTAATGATTCAGAAAAGAAGATACACACCACTGTGTGACCAATCTCATAAATATTCTACAAAAAAATGCATACCAAAAAACCAGTCAAACAATCACGATATTAAAAACCATATCTTTTACCATATCCAAACCAAATGTTGTTGCAGCAGAACTAAAATACAGAACTATGCTACACATCTAATGGATAAATGACCTGACTTATCTAGGTGGTTAATGGTATATTTAATTGTATGAAGTATACTATCCTGCTTATCATGATTTCAACACACCAACTAGCAAGTTCTGTTAGTTTTTGTAGCATCGGATGGTGTTCTAATCTCGAGACTTTGTGGAGAGGCTAAAACACAAGAGTTCTGCAAAACATAGAATCGTTTCTAGAAATTTCACCTAGAAATGGCTCAATTAAATTAATTGACCATAACTAAAAATTTCGTAACTTAGGAAAATGGTCAATTAATCGTAATTAATTGAGAAAGGTGAGAATTCTCTAGAAAATCACACGGATCAACTTGGAGATGATCTCAGTCATTGATTAAGTTTTAATCTTGACCATTAGAGTCCCAACTGGAGATTATAAGAAGAGGTCGATGGGTAGATGAAAAATACACTAGTGCAGATACTTAGTGATCAAAGCAGTTTGATTTCCTAGTTGCAAGTGATTCAAGAGTGAGAACGAGTCAGTGATCGAGTAGCGAGTGGCAGAGGGGCAGCATAGCAGTATTCCGGAGGAGTTTCCAGTTCTAGAGAGTCAAAAAGAGGAGGCCGAAATTTATCTCCAAGAGGTAGTGCAGGAGCTGCATAGAGCCTCAAGATAGGCAAATCGATTTCGTTGAAGGAAAGGTCATTTCAGTTTTCAGAAGCCGAAAGGATTTTCCAATGTCAGAGAGACATTTTCCCAGTCAGCAGCAGGCAGGACGGCTTGATTAGCCTCAGTTCCGGGTTGAGCTTGAGAGGGTTTGTGCAAAGGTGATGCGGGGCCTGCACAAAGGTGATGTGGGCCCTGCTTTTCAGAGGTCAAACTGAATCAGGATTGCTTGTGGAGAGTAAAAATCCCTCAATATATTTCTACCAGTATTTCTCTTAGACAGAATCACCAAATTGGCGACATTTTATTGTACACGGAAATTTTCTGCTGCATAATAATAAAAACCCACACTATTGCACTAGTTTTCCCACATTGTGTTTTTCCGGGGACAATTGCCCAAAAATAATAGTGTCATAATTTTTTGTGTGTGTGCTAGCATTTCTCAGTTCCCAACATTTTTATTTCCGCAACGTTTATTTTATTTTGTGAATAAATTGCAGTGTGATTAATTTGATGTTAATCAAAAAATTAATAAATTGAATTATTAGTTAGGAGAATTAATTCCAATTGTTGCATTTCAAGAAATTTTTAAATGTTATCAAAGCAAAGTTGACAAACATGAGTCTCAGAGACAAGGGGAAATTTTGTGGCTCAAAAGGAGCAGCGACACGAATTTTCCAAGGGTTGCATTGTGCCTAGCCAAGTAATGCGAATTGCTAGACAAGGGGTTGAATTTCTAGTTGCAGAGTGCAGGGAGGGTTGATTTGTCCAGGAAGTGATCCCAGCAGGTAGTAGGTGAGCAGCTCTTATCTTTCGCAGAGCAGATTTCTTGTTTGGGCGCAATTGGTTTTTGCAGCAGTTTTCAATAGCAGAATCAACACTGGATAGAAGAGAAATTGCACACACAAAGGAAGTTTCTCTCAGAGGGTTTCTAGTTTTAGAAATCCAAAATTTTCAGTTGTTGCAAGCAATAGCAGCAGGCAAAATTTCTCACACCAGGAAGGAGTGCCAGTAGTTATGCTAGCAGCCGAGTAGGTGACAGAGGGAGATTTTCATCCCAGTTCGATTTTTTGCAGTGATGGCTTTAGCAGGACTCTGATATCAAGATAGATAAGAAGGTGCACCAACCTATTGTATCTAGAACGTTGGGATGGCATTCATGCTAAATGAATATGGTCAGAAAATGTATGCAAAAAGAGTTGTAGTCATACCTATAGACATTGATCAACTAGTGAATTACAACAAGGAGATGGCCAAGGCGAAGCAGTTGATTCTCAATGGAGTTCGAGATCATATAGTCTCACATGTTGCAGCTAAGAATACGGCCAAAGAAATGTGGGATGCTATTGTCTCACTATATCAGAACCCTTCCAAGCAGCAGAAGATGTTCTTGAAGGGAAAGCTAAGAAATGTTTGAAGGCATAAGGGTGAAAGCATCAACCCCTATCCCACCAGGATTCAGGATATCCAAGATGAACTTGCATCCATAGGAGAGTCACCTCCAACTACAAAACTTGTGTGTTTGGCCCCCAACAATGTCACCAAGCAATGGGTGACCTTCGTCCAAGGCATTTTGGGACAAGATCAGTTGCCTGGGTGGAACTAGATGTGGGCAGATCTCACACAAGAGGACATGAGGCGAGCTTTAGTAAAGACAAGGCCCTTGCATCAAAAGGGAAATCAAAAGGTCCCAGTCAGGGACAAGGCTCACAAGGAGAGAAGAAGAAGAAGGATTTGTCGAAGATCAGGTGCTTCATGTGTGGTGAGTTCGGCCCTACAGTAATTAGTGTCCTCAAAGGAAGAAAGACAAGAAGGAGAAGCAGGAGCAAGCAGCAACTTCAACAGAGATAGATCGATTGTCTTCCAGGTTGGAGGAATAATTTGCCTTGTATGCAATTATACCTCCAGGAGAGAGGTGGGGAGACGTCAAGTTCTAGACTCCAGAGTTGCGCAAAGCTGGGTAGGGTCCATAGAGGAGCAGCAGTTGCAGTTTACTCCTCACATGGATCAATACCCTTGCTATAGGGGGCCACAATATTCAGTAGCAAGAAGATCAGTGTCAGTTGGTGCAGTCAGTTCCAGAGTAACAGTTGCAGATTGGTTGCAGTCAAAGATGTTAAGGAGCACAGAGCAGGAGGCTCAGTAGCAGAATCAACAACAGCGCAAATTTCTCAGTGGACAGTGCAAAGGCTAGTAGCAGCAAGAGACTCAAGAGACAGTTGCAGCACAGAGATATAATTGATTCAGTATTTTGGATGCTTTTTAGTTGCAGTAGTTGCAGTAGCAGCAACAATAATTGAGAGGGAGTGTTAGTTGGGTTGCAATACCAGTAGCAGCAACAATAATTGAGAGGGAGTGTTGGTTGGGTTGCAGTACCAGTAGCAGCAACAATAGTTGAGAGGGAGTGTTAATTGGGTTGCAGTGCAAATGCAAAGTTGGCAGCGGTACAGGTTGTATAGTGTTGTGTCAACAACAGCACAGATGCAGCATGGTTCAGCTCCAGTTAGTGGCAAATGAATCAGAGTTAGCACAATGGTTGGTGGACAGTGGTAGATAGCTACAATTGTCAGACATCAACAGTGTGGTTGGAGGATGTTACAAAAATAGAGTTTGGAGAGAACACCTTCCTCGCTAAGAGGGAGTGTTAGTTTTTGTAGCATTGGATGGCATTCTAGCATCGAGACTATGTGGAGAGGCTAAAACACAGGAGTTCTCCAAAACCAAGAAATCATTTCTGGAAATTCCACTTAGAGATGGCTCACTTAAATTAATTGACCATAGTTAAAAAATTCCTTAGGAAAAATGGTTATTTAATAGTACTTAATTGAGGAAGGTGAGAATTCTCTAGAATTCTCTAGAAACCCACACGGATCAACTTGGAGATGATCCCAGCCATCAATTAAGTTTTAACCTTGGCTATAGGAGTCCCAACTGGAGATTATAAGAATAGGTCAATAGGTAGATGGAGAATACACCAATGCAGATACTCAGTGATCAAGGCAATTTGATTTCTTAGTTGTAGGTGATTCAGTAGTGAGTTCAAGTCAGTGATTGAGTAGCAGGTGGCAAAGGGGCAGCATAGCAGTATTCTGAAGTTTCTAGTTATGGAGAGTCAAAAAGAGGAGGCCGAAATTTATCTCCAAGAAGCAACGCAAGGGCTACACAGAGCTTCAAGATAGGCAGTTTGATTTAGCTGAAGGGAAGGTCATTTCAGTTTCCAAAGACCAAGAGGATTTTCCAGTGTGCTAGAGAGACATTTTCCCAATCAACAATAGGCAGGATGGCTTGATTAGTCTTAGTTCTGGGATGAGCATGAGAGGGTCTAAGCAGAGGTGATGTTGGGCATGCGGACGGCTTGCTTTTCAAAGGTCAAACTGAATCAAGATTGCTTGTGGAGGGTAAAAATCCCTCAATATATTTTTGTCAATGTTGCTCTTGGATAGAATCACCAATTTGGCAACATTTTATTGTACTCATAAATAATGTTGCTGCATAATAATAAAAACCCTCACTGGTCTACCGGTTTTCCCACATTGGGTTTTTCCGAGGACTATTGTCCAAAAATAACGGTGCCATAATTTTTTGGGTGCTAGCATTTCTCAGTTTCCCATATTTTTATTTCCGCAGCATTTATTTTATTTTGTGAAGAAATTACAGTGTGATTAATTCAATATCAATCAGAAAATTAATAAACTGAATAATCAGTTAGGAGAATTAAATATAGTTGCTGCATTTCAAGAAATTTTCACAGCTTCTCCATCAAGCCATGTCTAAAACGAAATTATGGACATCTCCATTACAGTGGTTAACCAAATTACATAGTTTTGAATCTTGACATATACAAAAGTTACATAATTATTCTTCCATGCTAAATGTCTATATTTTTCATTTTCAAAACTGCTTCTAGTGAACCATCAAATTATGAATGTTGTAGATTGCATACCCAATGGTTTTATACATATTTATCCAAAGCCATTGAAAAATAATTGACAACAATATATCAATAGCATTTGATAGATAGAGTCAAAAAGCTAGAAAGAGGGCAGGGTCTCCTAACAATCAATGTTACCCTAATTTTTTGCTGCTGCAAAGAACACATTCGAGTATTTCTATCTCTTATTTTCCCTTTTTCTTCCAACAAAACCAAAACCAACGAAATCAAATGATAAACCAAATGATAAATCTGTGTGTGTAACTAAGCAGGTAACAAAAGCAATAAAACTGATAAAATCCTCACCGTCCTCCAAGACTACGATTCAATGCCCTTAATAGCCATGGTTTGGATTTGGTACTTTCTTCTTCCCAACATCGCTGGAAACTGCAAAAAAGCACATATTCATTTTAGGCCAAACAACAGAAACCACAAATAACTTCATACATACATCTGGATACAATTCATGCCTACTATATTTATTACTTATTGTAAAGATTCTCAGTCTGATCCCAAGTATCAAGCTTCCAAACATCCGACTCTGTAATAGGCCTTTGATAGCCTAGCTTCATGAGGGGTGTCATCCATTCAAAAAATATTTCTGTTTCAAAACAGAGATTTATATGTTACAATCAATTCTGTATTTCACGATTAAACAAAGGAAAAGCAACCATGAAGACTCTTAAAGAATTAAACAAGTTTTCCTATGTAAATAACATACTTGAATTTTTTGGTGTTTCAACACAAGGTGCAAGAAAATATCATTATGACTTACTGGAAAAGAAATTCACATGTCGCTCAGGACAAATCATGTCCCCATCTGGAAGAGGTTCATACTCCACTGAAGCTGCACTACAATCTTCACGCTCAACAGGGATGTACCCAGAATACGGAACCAAGTTGGGTAGATAAAATAGCAGTAATATGCAAAATATAGCCTGCAAAACCAATGTTTTTTATGGGGTTGTCAATCCTCTACTTGCTTGCATTCTTCAAGAACAGAAATTTGCTCGAATTAAGATACGAGGCAAACAAAAAGTTACTACACTGTAGTTCAACAGTTCTGCAGTGATAATGAAAAATAATATAATAATTAAAGATATAATACCTTATATTAAGTCATCACTTGATGTTAGGGACTCAATATTAAAACATAGTTAATCTATCTGTAAGTTTGTAGCTATATAAGCTACACTATGGAACACGGAACAATCAGTTATGTATGTGGCAAAGCCACAAAGATGCCTCTCATACTAATAATTCAAAGCAAAGTTACTGGACTTTGGACTCAAAGAGGGCAATGGCTCAGCTCAGATTTTGTCTTAAACAAAACAAAAATACATAAAAGACTCTCAACTTTAAACAAATATATATATATATAGACAAACACACATACATATTCAATATATATATATACCCAATGTTATGATAAAATACTCTCAACTTTATATAGAGAGAGAAAAACAATTACACACCAAATATGCAAGTTTGGTGATTTATATTGCATGGCATAGGCTGAATCGTCAAGGATATTCCCATCTTGAGGGGCATAACCTTAGAGCCCAACAACTAACACATACATGTCTAGATGATGAAGCAGCTCCAAGACATTCAAGTCCTCCACTAGGAAAGTTGTTGGCTAACTCTCCATAACCCAATCCAAGGAGGGATCTGTTGTAACATAAAATGACCTAGTCAAAAAATTTTGACTTTTCCACAATGTTCGCTAAAAAACTGGACATTTTCCCTGTCACCTTAAACTCTCTGATCCTGTGAAATGTTCCCAATTTATCTGAATCCTTCATATTTGAAGTTTTCGTCAGAAAATGGTCCCTTACCTATTTTGTTCCTATTTACCCAAATTTCAAACTAAATAAAATAAGTTATTTAAAAATTCAAATCTTTTAATAAAGATTTTATTTTTCTTTAATTTAATTATCCCATTATTTTTTGTTGCACAATAATCCCCCATAATTTATCAAAAGGTATGTTTTGACTTCATCATACTAAGTATCCACACCAACCATCGAATGAGCAAACCATGGAAAAGCAAACCTATGCCTTAGTCAAATCTCTTAAGCATTTTAAGACTTATGCGGGTTATTCCAAAATCATTGCTTTTGTCCCACATTCTGCGGTTAAAGATATATTAACTCAAACTAATTGCTTAGGGACTCGTGCTAGGTGGGTTACTAAAATACAAGAATATGATTTAGAGATTAGACCCACCAAGTTAGTCAAAGGCCAAGGCTTGACTCAAATGATGACCGAAGGTAATGAAAAAGCTCTTGGTTTGATTTGTCTTAACAATCTATCTTCGCCTGAACTGCAAAGATTAGGAAAGCATGAGTGGTACAAGGGCATTATTTATTGCTTGGTAAATCTTACATGTCCTAACCATTTAGTCGCTCATAAGAGAAGGGCTCTTAGATTAAAAGCCACTAAGTATTGCCTCATGAAGGATGGCCTTGGATGGAGAAATGTTGAGGGCATAGTACTTAGGTGTGTTGATGAAATTGGGTCCAAGAAGTTAGTTTCTGAGTTTCATTCGGGGTTTTGTGGTAGTCATTATGCTGCTAGAACTACTTCCCACAAAATTCTGAGCGCTGGTTATTATTGGCCTTCAATTTTTTCTGATGTGCATAAGTTTGTTAGAAGTTGTCAAGCCTGCCAACTATTCGCTGGGAAACAGAAGCTTGTTGCCCTGCCCTTACAACCTGTCGTTGTGGTGGCACCTTTTCAGCATTGGGGTCTGGACTTCATTAGGAAATTTCATGAAAATTCTAGCAATGGCTACTCATGGATTTTGACTGCTACCGATAATTTCACTAAATGGGTTGAAGCCATCCCTGCTAAGAATGCCACTGAAAAGGTCATTATGGATTTCATTGAAAATAATATTATTACTAGCTTTGGTGTCCTTGCTAAGATCACTACTGATAATGCTAAGGCTTTTAGTTCTTCAGAATTTTCGTCTTTTTGTTTCAAGTATGGCATTGTCTTATCTCATTCATCAAATTACTATCCTCAAGGTAATGGTCTTGCTGAATCAAGTAATAAAAATCTGATAACCATTATCAAGAAGATAGTAGGAGATAATAAAATAACTTGGGATAGCAAAATCAAGTATGCTTTATGGGCAGATAGGATTACTAAAAAGAAAGCTACTGGTAAAAGTCCCTTTGAATTAGTTTATGGTTTGGATGTAACCTTACCTGTGCACCTGAAATTACTAGCTTATCAACTCCTCCAGCATTTTTCCACTAATAAAGATGTTGTTCAAAATATAATTGATCAAATTGTGGAGTTGGATGAAACTCATAGGGCAACTATTGATAATATATATAAAAGTCAATCTAACATTAAGAAAAGCTTTAATAAATCTTCTCGATCTAGACCTTTGCAGGTTGGAGATATGGTGCACATTTGGGATTGCAAGAATGAAAAACTGGGAAAACATAAGAAATTTGACAATTTGTGGCTGGGACAATACATTATCCGAGACATCGCTGGACCAAACTTATTCCACTTGAGCAGATTGGATGGCAAACCACTTGACCTACCTGTGAATGGCCAAATGCTCAAGCTATTCTTCAAAGATAACATATGATGCCATGGGGCATCCTCTGTATTATATTTCTAACCCTACACCTTGTCATTTCAGCATTTCATTTTTGTTTTAGGATTAGATTTAATTTTCATGTTACAAGATAGCTAATAAATGAAGAGCTTATATCTTTCCTGTGTTTAATGTTATATGATGATTTTTTGGATGGACGCTACTTATGTTTTGTTGTGTGTTGCATGGATGCAGATTTTGGAATCTCACATTCCTACAGTGCAGCAATGTGTCCTCAAGTAGAGCCAGATGTTGACCACTACGTGTCGACGACCCATAGCAGTACACCCCCTTTTTTCGCAAAAGGGATAGCGCCCGATCGACATGTCCGTACCATTTGACTATCATCATCAGCCTGAGCATGTTATATTGTAAACCCAGTCTGCATGTGTAAATTGTAAATAATCTCAGCAAATCTGTGTCATGTATGTAATCACCTAGGTAAACCTAATTTTCTGGTGATGATCTACATTCTGGAAGGTTTTTTGTCTCACCGATCCATGATCGCCAAAGTTTTCCTTCAGCCTTACCCCAAAGCCGGGATGGATTTTGTCATTAGAATCTTAGGGGAGTCCTAGTGTGCTAGATCGAGTCTATGTAAAAGTGATTTGGGAATAATCCTAACTATTTGGTTAGGTTATTTTATTACAAATTGCTTGATCTGCTAGATTATATTTGTGTCGCGGAACTGGATAGTCTATGAGGGTCTATATCAAATGGGTTTTCCCCTTGAGATGTAAAAATGTATAAAATCATGATGTAAAATCTCTCAAGGGTTAGAAAAATAATTTAACCTCTCATAACTCCTAGGTCCTAGGTAAATTTAAAATTTAAATTTTCCAAAGGCAAAATTCGTGGATCCTTTAAAAAATTAAATTTTAAAAGGTCCTGGGACTAATATTAATTGATTATTTTGCTAAATTTTATGCCCTTGGTCCCTAAGGTTAAGTCAAAGTCAAAATTTTGAGGAAATTAATTCAAAACTTTAATTTTTGAATTAAATTAAAATACATTTAATTGATAATTTCGAATTTCCTAAATATTTTAAAATTTCAACGAATAAAATTAAAAGAAATTTTGATCCTCATCAACGGTCAAGATCACTTTGACAAGGATCACTCGAACTAGTCGTTGGAAAAATTTTCTTTAAAAAGGAGGTCAGTTGTCAATTGAGATCATTGGATCTGGGAGTCATGCGCTAAATGAAAGCTCTCTTATTATCGTATTTCATGTGCAATAAAAAAAGACTTTGGGGTTAATTTCTGCGAGTGTTACTCTTCGTGGAAATGTTGTAAGATGTTTTATTTTCATGCATAGATTTCCTTTTAGCCATTGATTATAGCTTTATGAAGAGTGATTTAAGCACAGGTATCTTGCTTGATCATTGGGGTTTGAATGGTAGTTTAAATTCTGAATTATATGGCAAGTATCTCCATTAAATCTGAATTTTATTGTCATTCTCTCTCTCTACGTTAATGGTTGAATTAAATTGTACAGGAAATTCTTTATTTTGAGATCATCGGGCATTTCAGGGAAGTTTTCAGTTTGACCAACCAACTCCCAATTAGCGTTTTCTGAAGGGCCCAACTTGATTGAATCCCAGGCTTATCATTAGAACTTCTATTGTTGATGCATGAAGGGTTTTCTCTGAAGCAACTCACTTTAAATTTAAAATTTTAAAAATATGTTTGGCATAAAAATAGATCTGGTTACTTAGAGCCTTTAGCTTGTAATTACTGTAATTATTTAGCTAGTTTTCGGGTTTTTTAATTTTATCATTGTATATATTATTTCTGGGTGTTTTGTTTTTGCCATTGTAGGTTGCAAATCTGAAGGTGAAGTCTAAGTTTGAAGCCAGATCTAGGCCCTGGAGGGTCTCCCCCAAGAATCAGCTCTTGTAGTGGTATTTATTTCAGATTTCCTTTTAGCCATTGATTATAGCTTTATGAAGAGTGATTTAAGCACAGGTATCTTGCTTGATCACTGGGGTTTGAATAGTAGTTTAAATTCTGAATTATATGGCAAGTAACTAACCAGTTCAGCCAGTCGGGTTATTACAGAGCCAGCCGAGTTGTCTAACAACTCGGTCGGCTTGGTAATAACCTAGTCGGCTCAGTGATAGCGACCTGTAAACTTGAAAAACAACGATTTCTTTTTTGTTTTTGCTTTTTGGGGACCCCAAATAGATTTGTAATTTTCCTATCGCTTATTTGAGGTCCATTCCCCTCTCCTAAACCCTATAAAACCCACCCAACACCTCTCATTTCCTCACAACCATCTCATTGCATATGAGTGAGAATTTGAGTGAGAGTTTATGAGGAGTTGTGGAGTTTGTTTTTGGAGCAACAGTGAGGAGTCTTGGGAAAGCATTGTAGCAAGAGTGAGGAGCTTTTTGGACAGCCATTTGGAGCAGCATTGAGGAGTTGGTTTGTTGGAGCAACCTTGAGGGAGCAGTTTGTGCCTGGAGAACTTTTTTTCACTTATAAAACTTTGTTTTTGCTTATTAATTTTTGTGCAAACCCAGAAATTGAAAAGAGTGTTTTTTGTGAAAGAAATGAACATTGAAGCAACGCTATTTTTTTTGTTTTCATTTTCAAATTTTTTGCTTTCATTTTCAAGTCAAAAAATGGCACCTAGAGTGAGAGATGTTGATTGAACATATGTTGAAATGGTTGATAGTCAAATGCATTGCAATTTTACCATAGAAAAATTAAGGTCCTAGGGGAATTAATAAGCTGAAACAACACTTGGCGGGGAATAGAGGCCAAATTACTCAATGTGAATCAGATGAATTGGGAGATTTGGAAGGAATTGTTAGCCAACTTTGAGAAGCTTAAAGAAGAAAAGGCTAGGCAAAAAGAGTTAGAAATTGAGATTGGGAGGAAGAGGAATATACAAAAAATGTTGGCTACCAACCCCCATTTTGAGTTTGAGGGTTTTTCCTCTATCCCTTGTATTGATGCATTCAACCCCTTCCGATATGTTCCTCCTTCTTTAGAGTCTATTCAAGAAAAGGGTAATGGTAAAATGAAAAAGAAGGGTGATATGAATATCAAAAGTTATTTCACTGTCACACTCTCTTCTCCATTAGATGCACATGGTCCTCAAGCTAGTAGAACTTTGCAGGCCACTTTAGATGATCATTGGAAGAAAGAATTGAGGGCGATTGCTTGTGATTACATATGTAGATGGTGGTATGATGCTAATATCCCCTTCAATGCTTCCCGTTCACCATATTATGAGCCTATGTTTGATGCCATACATGCTATTGGAAAAGGCTTCAAAGGCCCTACTATGCATGAGATAAGGGGGTATTGTTTGCAAAAGGAAATTGCCTCCATTAATGAGTAATTGAAATATTTCAAAAACTCATGGGCAAGAATAAGATGTACCATCATGTCAGATGGATGGATTGATCAAAGAAACCGTACCATCATAAAATTTCTTATCTTCTGCCCACAGGGAACCATGTTTCTAAAATCAGTTGAAGCATCTGATAAGGTAAAAGATGGACAATTGTTGTTTCAACTATTGGATGAGGTTTTGAGGAGGTTAGGGTGGCTAATGTTGTTCAAGTCATCACAGGTAATGCCTCTAACTATGTTCTTACTAGTAAACTGTTAGAGGAACAATACAGAACCATCTTTTGGACCCCATGTGTTGGACATTTCATAGACCTCATGCTTGAGGATATTGGCAAATTAGATTGGGTCAAAAACATTGTAGATCATGCCAAAAGCATAACAAAATTTATGTACAATCATTCATGGATTTTGAGCCTGATGAGGAAACACATAGGGGGTAGGGACATTATTAGGCCTGACATCACCATATTTGTTACTCATTTTTTGACATTGCAATCTATGCTTTCACAACATAGAAACTTGCAAAAGATATTTTCCAGTGAAGAATGGAATCAAAGCCAGTGGTCTCACAAACGGGAAGGCAAAGAATTGAAAAAAAAAAGTTAACGAAGAAATATTTTGGAGAAAGGCAGCAGAGATTGTGAAGCTTGCTGAGCCACTAGATAAGGTGTTGCAGTTGGTGGATCGGGAAAGATTGGCTATGGGCTTCATTTATGAGGTTATGGATCAAGCAAAGAAGCAAATAAAGAGGGCATACAAGGATAAAGTGACTAAGTATGGGCCGATTTGGGCAATCATTGGTGAAAGATGGAACAATCAACTCTATCGCCCTATAAATGTAGCTAGGTATTTTTTTAACACATGGTATCATTATAAAGCTAAGGAGACAGGATCTTTGAAGGGGGAGGTTAGAGATGGATTGATTGATTGCATTGATCGCATGATCCCATTGGAGTGTGATCACTTGGAGATACACCGACAGGCCACAACTTTCAGCAATGTCTCGAGTACCTTTGGGAAGAACCTAGCAAAGATTGCAAGGGAAGCAAATAAGCCAAGTAAACAAAATTTTCAATTTTCAAATTCTTAATACTTATTTTGATAAATCGTTTATAATTTGATAGTTGGGTATAATTTGTAATTTTGTTGAGCTAACTCATTACACTCCTATGTTTTTTGCAACACAATGATGGGAGGCTTTTGGTAGCCATTGTCTTGAATTGCAAAAGTTTGCAATTCGTATTTTGAGTCAAACTTGCAGTGCTACTGGGTGTCAGCGCAAATGGTCTGTCTTTGAGAGGATTCACACGAAGAAGAGAAATCGTTTGGATCAAAAACGGTTAAATGATCTAGTCTATGTCCAATACAACCTCCGGCTCAGACGCAACCAATTGTTGAACAAAAGACCTGATTCAGATCTCATTGTGTTAGAAGACATTGATCCAACATCAGATTGGGTAGTGGAGAGTCATCCAGAAGAGTTTGATTCTGATGAGGATCTTGATTTGGATTTACAGGTGGAGACATCACTCGAACATAATGTTCAGTTGAATGCAGATCCTGATCCACTTGTACCAGCCTCGGCCTCAGCGCCAGCAAGTCCTCCAATTGCTGGCGCTTCCTCTACTCATCCACAACAAAAGCACATATCTCGTCTATCTCAGCTTGTCATTGTTGCATACGCTGCTAGTGCTACTACTTCTACAATTGCAGTTGGAGATGATGATGAGGAGGAGCGATGGGGCCCCCTGTCTAATTTTGATCCACAGGTTGATCCAAATGATCTTGGCTCCTCTAGCAATAGCCAGTAGTACTGGTCACAATTTACTTTTATTATAGAGGCCATTTCTAGCGTCCTTGGTTATGTGTTTTTGTTTTGATCTCTATATCATCATCATGTATGTATTGGACAGTAAACTGGGTGCCATTTTGATATAATGGATATATTCATGAGCCCACTTTGATCATATGTTGTCTTCTATCTATATTCTAACGCTGCGTGTTTGGAAACATGAATGAAAATCTTTAAAATTATGTTTTTTTAAATAAAAAATAAAAAATATTTAACGTATTTTTTACAACAATCGAGTCATTGAAATTGAGCCAGCCGATTCAATACCGAGTCGGAGTCGGAGTTGACCCTCGGTCGAGTCAGAATCGGAGTCGGAGTTTTAAAACATTGGTTTATACCTATAGTGCTATTGAGCAGTTTGGCAAACTATAGAAGACATATAGGAAATTTTCTACAACGTGATCTAGCAGTCAGGGATTTGTTGAGCAGCTTCATAATGATATCATGATCAATCATCAACATTTGAGCTACAGTTAGGGATTCATCATCTCACAATTGTCTTGGAATAAACAAATCTACTTTAGAATTTCTCCAGATAAAGGTACTTCTATGTAATTCCGTTACAACAATCTCAGTGGGTTCATGTCTCGTAGTAAGGGTTTGTTACTATTACAGTAAGGGTTTATGGAGTAAAGGTTTTTGAAGGTTGTCATTGTTGGGTTTTCATTGTTCTATCAGGGTTCATCCTAAGTGGGTCATTGTCCCTGGTACAGGATCCCACAAATATCTTGCAGAAGTATACTCATTATAAGTGTGTCATTGTCCCTAGTACAGGAGCCCACATTAATTGTCAAACTCGTTATCATTTTCAAGGTGGTTGGGTGGTGCTAGGTAGGTGGTTGAAGTCACCTTCAGGTTGGAGCCTGAAAACACTTATAAAGGTGTTATGGTGGTGCTATGGCAAGTTGGAGCTTACAAGGGTGTTGGAGCATCCTTTCAGCATTAGCTAATAAAACCAAGGTGTTGGAGCGTCCTTCCAGTTGAAGTTGGAAACTTGGACGCTTTTCTAGAGTACTAGGGAGTTGGGACTTCCATTTTTCAGTTGGAGCTGAAGCATTAATGTACTTATAAATTATTAGATAAGCATTCAGTGGTTTTTCTTCAGAAAGGATTTCCACCTAAAAATCGGAAATCCTTGTGCCTATTGTCTGTTGTTTGTTTATGTTTTGAATTGATGTTGAATATTAATTAATGCATTGAAAAGATTAATAAGTTACTAACTAATAAGAAATATTGATTCACCCCCTTCTCAGTGTTTCCAACAAATCCCTCCTTCCACATAGCAACAAACTCGTCAACAGAAACAAGACCAGCAACAAATTTTTCAACAGAAGATGTCTCATAGCAGAACTTATCATATGTCCAAGCTCAAGAAAAAACTTCTTTTACATGTGCAAACTTCAGATTCAACTTCCCTTGACTTCACTCTCCTTTATTCACTGTATTTCAAAACAATGATGATCAGATCATGCAAATCTCGTCTCCAAATGAGCTCAATTCATCCTCTATTTATATTGTCCAAAGGGATTCAAATAGATGTTTCTTCTTGGGCAGGGCTGACTTGACATCTTGAGGTGACTTTGACTCAAATTACATCTTTGAAAAAAAAATCCAGGCTATAAATAAGCCTTTGACTTTGACTAATACAAATATTAATGAGCATGAAGAACATGCTTGAATAAAATATAAATTTGACTTGAGCATGAAACCCATGCTTGAAAAATAATAATTTATTTTTTCTTCTTTTTGCTTTTATATGAAATATATATGACACAAGTACAATGATAATTATGAAGACCGAACCTAGTTACATTTTCCAATATCTCCTCATTCTAGTTTTTTTGTCATTTGAGAAAAAAATAAAAATAAAAATTGGAGAGCTTTTGGAGAAGAGTCTAGGGTTTTGGAAACCCTACTTGCAAATTGCTAGTTTCGGTGTTGAAACCATAAACCATAGCTAGTTGGAGAACGGAATCACTCAAATTTCACCATTGCGCTTCAACAGAGAAGAAGATTTGTGGAAGATAATGGAGGTAACAATGTTTACAGGTGATTTTATATTCTAATATGGAGGCAACAGTGTTAACAGTTGATTTTATCTTCTAATATGGCTTTTTTTTCATCTCTTGAACAGGCTGTGCATACCCATTAAAAGAAGGAGATTTCAAACTTAAAAAGGGACGAGTTTCACCGCAATTGATCCCAAAGTCATTCTCAGTTTGTGGGTTGAAATTCTGAGGGAACAAATCAAGGTTCCTTACTGCTATCTGAAGGCCGAGTTGTTCACTGTTTAGCTGGTTGAGTTTTGAGGGTGAAAAGCTGAGTTTTATCTCAGCCAAAATGGGGTCAAATTCAGTGTTTGTGTGGGCCAAGTTCTCCCATATTGACTGGAGGAGTTTGTTGGAGATTGTCAACAAAATGCACAGAGTCTCGTGGGACTGATTTCTCGATTAAATGAGTCAAGTGGCCGCTTGAAGAAGGGACAAATATATTGTTGAAGATGCCATTATTCTGCGGGAGGAAATCATTGTCATTCCCTTGCTGAAATATACCAGGTTCACTGTTCTCTATTTATGTATATCAGTCCTAAAGTTCAGTCAATAGATTTGGAGTTATATCTTTTATTTGCGGATAAAAGTGGCCTGTACCAATTCTGAATACTATATGAATGTTATATTGCTGATTTGAAAGTGTTCCCATGAGTTTTATTTGGCACTGTGTGTTTTCCATTGAGTAAATTAAAAAGAGTGCACCTACAGCAATGGGTTTACTAACTGTTTGTCGAAAGGAGCAGCCATCTATTCATATGTTTCTCTCTCATCTTCTTGTTACAAATTCCTATCAGTGGTATGTGAAATTTCTGAATTTAATATCAAATACATACTGCTGTTTTGAGGTGTTCCTTTGATTTACATTTGGCACTGTTTATGCTTAATTGCAGTAAAATACCAAAGAATGCACCTAGAGCCATATATGTGCAAACTGTTTGACGAAATACCACACTGAACACTCAGTCAAAACTCAGAAAATTAAATTTCCCTCCTAAGAGGTATCTTACAAGCAGCCATCTTAAGTCTTATATGTGACTTTTCAGCATTAGAGCCAACAACTAATAGATAATGAGAAGGACACTAGCAGGAGGATTTCTCAATGTTTAATCCCACCACCAGGCTAAGTATCATACGCAGTAGCAGCCACCAGATTCGAACTAAGCAAATAGTATAACTTAAGTTTACATATAGGCTAAACACAGCCATTGAGGGAAAACAATTACTCTCATGGTCAGTCATTGAGAAGATATAGCAGTGACATGTGCAACAAGGGCAGTCAAAGAGTAAAAAATGAGTATGATATGTGCTTTTATGAGTAGAGCAACCAAATACATTACTAGGCATTTTCACAATGGTTGTTTGTTGGTAGCTTTAGAATAAAGGCTTAGAAAAGGCATAATGTGGAAAACATAGTTTTAGGATGCCTAAGGCCTTATTTGCATGGATGAAATGTGATGTTTTCCATCCTAAGATGTCTGTAAGAGGCCTGCCACAAAATTTAGATGTTTCATAATGAATGAAGAAAGCAATGGTTACCATCTATGTACATTCTTTCCTCTTTTTCTTGTATTCAATTGGAATAGCTTACAATCTATAATTCAGTGATTGGTTTGTGCTCCTGTTTACATGTTGAGGATACATCACCCATAGGCACCAACAACTGTAAAGATTTCTGTGCAAAGAGATAACACCAACACACAGCTTTTGTTAACTTTTAAGTGGAATATTTTTCTTGTCCAATTGTTACCATCATCCTCCTGCAATATATTCAGGAGGCACGTCTAGGGATGGGTAAGATGTGGAATGGTTAATGGTATGCAGAAAGTACTCATTATTGTACTAGATGATAAACCAAAACTCTGAAATCATTATTTATTTTGAAACATATTACAAAGCATTATTACACTTCAGTCCATCAGATGGTCAGACCTATGAAAAGTTTAAAAGATCATTTTTCCCTTTGATGTGTGAACCAATCAACCCTGAAAGAATAACGACATATTATATGGAAACCAAAAGAAAAGAACAGTCAATTAAGTTTAAAGGGGTCAAATAAATACCCTACACCATATCCCATATCATTGTTTACAACAAGTTACAGACTCATGAATCCATTAACCCTAAAAAAGTAAGGAAACATTATATGGAAACCAAAAGAATTAAATAGTCAATTAGGTCTAAATGGGTCAGATAATGCACTACACCATATTCAATATCATTGTTCACAAGAAGTTAGGAAATTAGTTACATACAAAATATATGACTGATGACTTAAAATGTTAATTTATATAATCATACATGTTCTTAAAAGTATACTCTTACACACTCCAAAGAAAGTTTGGTTCTCTCACACACACACGCGCATGTATATGTATGTATGTATTCAGTCCCAGTGATTTAGCTCAGTCTGTTTGAATGGACTGTTTCAAGGCAGAATTCACAGTTAGGTCTCCAGTTCTAGTCCAGCCAAGGTTCAAATCTGGCTGAAGTCCTGCCAGATTACCAGCTGCTACAGTGGCACCCTGTAAGGTTTTCCTTGAAAAAAATGTATATATGTTTTCAAGATTTAGCACTCCAAATGCCTGGAGGGGTCCGTTCCAATTAATATCCAATGATCTTAAAACACTACCAGACAATTTCTGTGGTGGACTAATTTTAAATCATAAAATATGCAAGTGTTCCAAATTAATATACAATGATCTTAAACACTACAGATAATTTCTGTGATGGACTAATTTTAAATCATAAAATATGGAAGTGTTAAACGATAAAGGCACAAACCTGGCACAATATCTCACTGATGTACAAATTCAGAACATACCTGCAATAGCAGAGAACCATGATAAGTAATAATAAGTATCATTCTATAATCCCTGGACACCAAACATTTCCGGATAGAATCATGAATGGGAATAAATAGGTTACACACCAGTTACTGTTCTATGAGGTATTCTTTGCACACAAAACAAGTGAACTTATATGTCGCCAATCATCAGACTTACCAAACCAATGAATTAAATGAGAGAAAACTTGTTATTGCCTGAAAACAAAGAGGCAGACAATGGACATGACATAGGAAAGAAAACGCATACATCTGTTTCAGTTTGTAAAACTACATCCTAAAATGCATATGGTAAATCAATAAGGAGTGATTGCAAAAGTGTATACTTTCATTTGTTGTCTTGTACACGCCATTTCCTTACTGTCAAATTTAGAGTCTTAATATAATTCCGTGACTGTGCTGCAACGATTCTTTGGAATTTTTGTGAATTACTGTCAGATCTTCAACCAGGATTTTGAAGTTTCTTTTAACATGCAAGAATTATTCACTGAATAACAACCTTATAGAGGTTGTTATAGTATCTCTAGCTTCTTGTGTTTGAAGCAGTGTTATCAAAACAGACCAGTCAGCACCGAATGGGGCAGTTTTGAAAGGTTTTTCCCATACCAGCCCAAACTGGGGCACTAAACCTGTTTTGGACTAATTTGTGCCTGAACTGATTGGTTCAAGGCTTATGCAAACACCAGTCTGACCAGCTGCAGGGCCACATATGCGGGTCGACTGCAGGGCTGACCACATGCAGCAGTTTGACCAGGGCTGATTTTTACTGTTTTGACTGGTTTGAGTCTTGACCAGTGTTGACCAGCAGATGACTTGACCAGGTTTGACTAGTATTTAGTCTTGTATATTGGCACAGCTTTTTAGACATATTGCTGATTTGTAAACCTTGCTGAAGAATAATTTCTCCTAAAGAAAAGTTGTTGGGTTTTCTCCCAAGGTTGGATTTCCAGGGTAAATTTTGTTGTCTCTATTGTGCACAGCTGTCTTTCTATGATCTTTACTATTTCCACTACATTTACTGTTGAAATTTTCTAAAGTGTAATTATTCAATGATGGTAGTGGAATAAATAATGGTTTAAAATCATTAGGAAGTAATTACCTGGCAAAAAGTTGTATCTACTGCACTCTTGCACAGAAAATTCAACATTTGGGCTTTAAGGAGACTACACATGGTTGTATGCCCCTTGCTTCTCCTCCAGATGTTGAAACAATGTGCCATGAAGCCAAGGCATTGGCTTATTTGATGATGTGCCCAAACAGACCCAAGACTACCCCATGCAAGCCTTGACCCTATTTGATGGACATTGTCTTGTACTAGAACCCAGACGATGATGGACTGTTGAAGTTTGTAGCTTGGGCAGGTACTTTTGCACGGGCCTTGTGCTTAGGCATGCAGAAGTCGCCCACATCCCTTTAGAACACTTGCTTTAGGTTGAGCAAGTTGCTAATATAGCTTAGCATAAGTTTAACTTAGGAAAGAACACATTAATATGTTGGCTTATTCAGCTAATAAAACTTACGAAAAGTAAAGTAATTTACTCTAGTAAGTTATAATCTTAGCCATCAATCTCAAGTGAGGCGAGATCCAATGTTGGCCATCAATTGTTTCAAGATTAGAGTTAGGATTAAGGATTTAGCCCAATGTAAAGTTATAAAAGCAAGGTTAGGGAGAGGCTGTGTTACCGGATCCGTCAGCCTTGGGGGCTAGATTCACAGATCCCCGGATCAGATCTGGATTCACTTGGATCCGCCTAGGAACCAGTTTAAAAATGTTTCTTCCACCATAACACACATCCCGATATTTAAACTGGGGTTCGTGTGATTTTTGGTTTTTTGCAATACAAATAAAAGTCTTTCTCTATTTGTATTCGCTGAATTCTGGTCCATTTGTTCACAAGGGAAATTCTTCCCCAATTAATACCTACCTTAAATCCTGGCTTGTAAATGGATCCGGTGTATTGCTTGTACCCACCTCTGCGGGGCACCTTCGGTGGGTCCTACCGGCACCAATAGAACATATCAGTATTGGACAAAAAGAGTGTTAAAACTCTAGTTCAGGCTTCAGCACTATAACCCATCTTTGTTGATTTCATGTTCACTGTATTAAACACATTCAACGCTATAACCCAACATTGATGTTTTATTTCCATCGCACAACATAAGTTAGAAATACTATAGGTATAAAAAATCAGGGCCAACCATCCGTTGAAACGTGGGGACATTTGACAGAAAAAAAATAAAAAAATAAAAAAAATTAATGTTTTGGAGAATATTCACGCGAACAAATGTCGCAACTCAACTTCTAGGAATAGCAAAGAATGGTAGTATTAATAACTATATAATTTATAAACATATTAAATGATAGTATAGATATCCTATAAAAAGAATAAATTTATAACACTATAGTCTATAGGATTATATAAAGCAAAATAGAATCTACCTCTTTCCTGAGTTTGACCGAGAGTTAAATGACCCACCTAATATTCAACCCAGCTAAGACAGCCATTAGCGCACACAACAGATAATCACATTTTTATTAATAGTTAAGATGGCGGGTGGAGAATGATTCCACGTTAAGTCCACTGTGTTGTTTCATGGCTCGCAAACTCTCCCATTTGTTTTAGGCATCTCGCATGAATCTCATTATATATATTAATTAAACTTTATTATATTTTAAAGTTACTTTTTATATTTATATTTATACTGTTCAAAATTTATAATTTATAATTATTATAAACTTGTCTTTTAAAAGTTATAATTTAAACGCCCACGGGGTTTTGGATTGACGGTGAAATGGTGTGTTGTTAAGGCACTCCTTGCGATAGGTCACGGTTCAAATCCCCGTGGGTTACTTAGGTTAGTCTTAATGTAGAAAAAAAAAGTTATAATTTAAAAACTAAGTTCTATTACTTATATATATATAATTTATGTGTCGTAGGTAAATAGAAATATTAAATTTATATATTTATAAATAAAATATATTATTATGTATCATTATTTAAATATATATTAGATATTACATAAGTTATACATTTAAAATTTTGTATTTTTACAATATATAAAAAAAATTACGAGGACTGTTTATCTTCTCTGAAAGTAAGTAAACATATTAATGGCTCAAGGTCTAGACGCATCTTGCAAGTTTGGAAGTCACCCTTGTTACAAACCACACAGCTTACAAGTTATTTTTAGGTGGTCAATTTTGTCTACACATAATGATGTAGCAACATGTTGAGGTCTTCAGATTGTATCAACAAAGGTTAGACTAGTGACCATAAATATTGTAGCCTTTTCCATACCATGGAAAATATTTATATGCTATATATACCTGTCGTGTCCCTGTCGTATCCGGATCCTAGCTTTTAAAAAATCTGGCAGATCTGTCTCTGGATCCGCATCCGGATCCGAATCCTGGTAACTTAGGGGAGAGGAGAACACACACAATAGCAACACAAGATTGAGAGCAGTATCTCAGTGAGCGTGTGCTATATCCGAGGCAGTGTAAAGAGGTTGGAGATCTAGATCTACAAGAGAGAGTTGATTTGCTGGATCAGATTCAGATTATGATAATCTGTATTTTCTCAATTGGACCATTATCCCAAGACGACAGCCCAAGTAAGTTTTGAGTTTTACTAATGATGAACCAATTCGTTGGAAAGAAATTTGTTTGTGTTCGTGGCATTCATATATGTATTTGCTTCTATTAAGTATTTTTGTTAGGAACCTAGTTGTACCTTTATTCAATTATTTATTGCTTGGAATTAAGTGTCGACTGTTGGGTTCTTGAAAAACTAACATGGAGATCACTGAGTTGACTTGGGAGGGCAAGTACATCATCCCTAGATGACAACACTTGCCTCATAGCTTGCCACATCATCCCCACATTCTTTGAAAGAGTGACATGAGCCTTCTTGGAGATGATGTCATGGTGGAGATGTTATCAGGAGATGTACCTATGCACTTTGATGATTTCCTTGGAGTGACGAGCACTCATTGACCACTTTATCATTTGATGGAGATTGTCCATTTTTGAAGGATGAAATCATCATGGAGAGCATTTATTCCCACAAGTGTGAGAGATTTTGATGCACTTATTACGTTTCAAAGCTAAACGAAGATGGACAGGTGACCAAGAACAAAGCAAGGTTGGTTTGTAAAGGATATGTGCAGGTTTACAGGATGGAATTTGAAGAGACATTTGCAACAGTGGCTAGGATGGAAGCTATCAGAATATTCTTGGCCTATCCCTGCTCGAGAAGGATTAAATATATCAGACGGACGTCAAATCAGCCTTCTAAATGGAGAATTGGAAGAAGTCTAAATAGAGAAGCCAGAAGGATTTCTGCTTATAGAAAAAGAAAGACCATGTGTGCAAGTTAAAGAAAGCTTTGTATGGTCTCAAGCATGCTTCTAGAGCCTGCTATGCACATTTGGATAGGTACTTACAACAACAAGGATTCAAAAGAGGAAGTGTCTATAGCAACTTATATATAGAGATTAAACGACATAGCTTGACCATCACTGAAGTATATGTGGTTGATATAATCTTTGGAAGTGACGATGACAAGTTGACTAAGAAGTTTGCCAATGATATACAAAGTGAGTTTGAGATGTCCCTACTTGCTAAGTTTATTTTCTTCTTGGGACTCTTGATCATAGTTTTAAAAATTGATCGGTCTGAACCGAAAATCAGTCGAACCCATCGGTTCACTAGCAAACCCAGCCAAACCAGGCAAAAAACCGGGTTTGTGTTGATTTCTCCTTTTTTCCACAAAAACCAGGCCTAACTGGTCGGTTTATGACAGAACAGGTCGATTTATGGGTAAACCAATCGTTTCTGTCATAATCCGACAAGTTCATTGCCACATCAGCCGCAGACCCACCGAGAGGCTGTTTTGCGGCTTTCAAGGTGTTTTGGGGGGGAAATTAAGGGTTGTTTCCCTCCAAAAAACACCCCCTCTCATTTGTCTCACTAATACCATTTGGAGTTTTTGTGAGTTTCATTGGGAGCTTGGAGAGTGTTCAATGTTCGCTAGAGTAGTCATCTTGGAGGCTTGGAATTGGACTTGGAGCTATTTTGGAGATATTTTGGAGTTGTTAGTAGACTTGGCATCTTCAAGAGGAGGCTAAGGAAGCTAGTTTGCATTTCCAAGTAAGGATTTTCACTTGAAAAAATCCATATTTCACTGTTGTCCATGTATTTAATTTTTTTATGTGTTTTATCATTTATGCTACATTGTTATCAAATCTCTAGTTCTTTGCTATCAAGTTTTGTACGCTAAATATGTCCATTTTTTTAACAATTTTATCTTAGGTTTTCCATTTTTCTTAGCTGCAAATTTTTTTTAATGGCAAATTTCTTTGTAAATTTCAAATATTTTTAGCCACCATGCCTCCAAAAGCCGGGCAGTGCATGGACTCATTGTAATGTGATTGATGGAAAAATGATATGCAAATTTTGCAAAAAATCTATTGGAGGTGGGGGTATTCTCAAGTTGAAACAACACTTGGCTGGGATAAGAGGCCAAGTAAGGCCATGTGATGCATCAAAGGAAGAGATAGGTCCTATTAGGGAAAAATACCTCGCCAATTTTGAGAAGTTTGAGTAGAATAATGCTAGGGGGAAGGCTATCCAAGAAGAAATAATTTTAAAAGCCATGAAAGAGAGTGGGTATGATGAATTTGAGATTCAAAACTTCTCTTCTATCCCTTCCACCAATGACCCCTTTCACTATTTTCATCCTCCTCTTGGGTCTTATCATCAAGGCCCACAATATAAAGGAACAAAGAGGCCGAACATCCAGAGTTATTTCTCATCCTCTGCCACCACTGTCTCTTCTAATCCCACTTCCTCCCAGCCAAGTCGTCAACCCACTTTGGATCAACATTGGAATTTGTTTTTCAATACATTGTTAGATGGTGGCATGATGCAGATATCCCATTTAATGTTGCTCGCTAACCTTATTACCAAGCTATGTGACACTTTGTTATAGCTACATGAAAGGGCTTCAAATTCCCTACTATGCATCACTTGAGGGGAGCTCTTTTGCAAAAAGAAATTTCTTCCATTGATGAGTATTGGACTGAGTATAAAGCATCATGGCCCAAAACAAGTCGTTCAATCATGTCTGATTGATGGACCGATGGAAAAAACCACACTATCATTAATTTCCTTGTTTCTTGCCCTCAAGGAACCATGTTTGTGAGATCATTTGATGCATCTAATAAGGTGAAGGATGCAACTCTTCTATTTGAGTTTTTGGAAGAGATTATTTAGGGAGTGGGGGAACAAAATGTTGTGCAGGTCATCACAGATAATGCCTCAAACTACATTCTTGCTAGAAAGATTCCAAATATAAGACCATATTTTGGATTCCATGTGTTGCACATTGCATAGACCTCGTGCTTGAGGGATAGGCAAAGTGGAGTGGGTAAAAAACATTGTAGAGCATGTCAAGTGCATTACAAAATACATCTACAACCACTCATGGGTATTGAGCCTAATGAGGAAAAAAAATGGGGGCAAACAACTTGTTAGGCCTGCAATTACGAGATTTGCAACTCACTTCCTCACATTGCAATGTCTCAATTCTTAACAAAAAAACTTGCAAAAAATGTTTTCTTTTGACGATTGGATTTCTTCATAGTAGGTTCATAAACAGGATGGCAAAAACACCAAAAAGAAAGTTTTTGACAATTATTTTTTGAAAAGGTCTGCAAAGCTTGTGAAAATTACCGAGCCCATTGTTAAGGTGCTACAAATGGTGGATGGGGAAAAATTGGCCATGGGCTACATTTATGAGGCTATGGATTAGAAAAAGGAGAAGATACGTGCAGCTTATAAGGATGAGTTAGCTAAATATGGGCATATATGGGAGATTATTGATAACAAAAGGAACAATCAACCCCATCATCCGATACATGCAGCTGGGGTAATTTTTGAACCCAAAGTATCATTATAAAGCTCGGCTAGGAGATCAGCAAGTTGGGGAGGTCAGAGATGGATTGTATGATTGCTTGGAGTGCATGGTCCCTAGCCACGCAAACCAGTTGGAAATACATAAACAACTTACTCTTTTTAGTATGGCAGCGAGTACCTTTGGCAAAAACTTGGCAAAGATGGAAAGATAGGTAAGCAATTCTAATTTGTTTTTTCTTTTAAAGTTCAATTTTTACAAATTTACAATTCACATTGTATGTAAATACTTATAAAAAAATAATGAAATGAACTAAGCTATTGATTAATGTCTTTTTCTTTACAGCAAATTGATGGGAGTCATTTGGCAGTCAATGTCCTCAATTGCAAAAGTTTGCAGTTAGACTCCTCAGTGAAGCTTGCAGTGCTTCAGGTTGCGAGCGCAATTGGTCTGTTTTTGAGCACATACACACGAAGAATAGAAATCATTTGGAACAAAAACGGTTAAATGATCTTGTCTTCGTGCAATACAACCTTCGATTAAGACCTGATCTAGATCCCATTGTGTTGGACAATATTGATCCAACATCAAAATGGTTGGAGGAGACTAAAGATCCTGATTTTGATATTGCCATGGTGTTAGGGGGGGATGAAGCAGATTTGGTAGAGCAATCGGAACTAGAATTAGTAGTCGCATCAAGCAAAGGCAAACAACCAATGGAAGGCACCAGTCATGTAGCTCGACCAACTCGTGCTTCCATTAGGTCCACTTCTATTGTTATTGGTGGCAGTGCTACTACTGAGGTTGCAGATGAAGTTGAGGCATCCTCAGACTCTGATCCAAATGATGTTTATGTAGCTCTTGTTGATGATCTTGTGTCTAGTAGTGGTGATGAATTTGATCATGACGAGGAATGATCATGTTGATCACT
>APFE031459846.1:121901-152248 GCA_000404065.3 Pinus taeda | reverse complement strand
AACTTTAAATATTTAAACATGCACATCATTGAACATTCAAAATTCACAATGAAATTTCAAAATTTCTAGTGTTATATCAAGTGCAAATTGGAGTTTAAATATTAATAAGAATTATGATATATGTCCATTGTCATTCGACATTCAAAATTTGCCAGAAGGCATTTCCAAACAAAAACTAGGAAATTTTAAAATACTAAAATAAAAATAGCTAATAGTGAACAATGGCTTCCTCAAGCCATGTCATTAGCATCACTCAGATCTTCAATTAGCATGCTCTCCAAGTAGGAATCACTCTCATCTTGAGGCTCTTTTTCATCCATAGCAACTAGAGGTAGCTCAATAAGGCCATCTGGTTGTATCTCCTCGCCCACACACATAGCATCATTTGTGTATTGGTCCCCTCTCTTGAAAGGACCCTCCTTGTAACCAAGATCTTTTTGAGATATGAGACAAAGTGTGCTATGAATGTACACTAAGTTCTCTGCCTTCTTTGAGCCCAACCTATTTTTCTTTACCGAATGGATAAAGGCATAAGTACTCAAATTCCTCTCGAAAGATGCAGAACTAGCTACTTGGATTATTAGGGGAAGCCCATTAAATTAATTAAAAATTTAAAAATAAAAACTAAAATGAACTCCAAAGAACCCGATTTTGGGATTCCAAGTACCCATCATCAGGGTTCTTCATACCTATCAAGACAAAAGAACCCAAATTTTTTTAATGGAGAACCCGGTTCTTCACAGAAGAACCCGGTTCTTATGGGTTCTTTTGAGAAGCACCCGTACAAGAATCTGGTACTTGGGTTCGAGAACCCGGGACGGGTTCGAGAACCGCACCCCCGGGTTCGGGAACCCATGCAACATAGGTACTACCAGTGGACTCGTAGTCTTGTAGTAGGCCAAAGACCCCATAGCTTGTAGCATTGTTTTTAGACTTTATAGGCCATTTAGAGCCTCATTGCTTATGTATTTTGTCGATGATATGTATTGCACTCGGTGCCATTTTCATATATATTCACCTTTACATGGTATATAGATGAGAAAAAATTGCATATTTTGTCTGTATTGGTTTAGAATCGTGGTTTTAAATCTTAAAAATTGTTTTTTTCATTAAAAATTAATTATTTCATGTATTTTTTTAAAAACCAATTCATTAAGATCTGACCAGTCCCAATTTGACTGGTTCCAGTTTGAAACCCGGTTTATTAGGTGAACTGGTCCAGTGACCGGTTCCAGTTTTTAATACTATGCTCCAGATATCTCTGGTAGATGATGGCATATTCAATTCTCAAACCAAGTACATCAAAGAAATGTTGAGGAGGCTTTAAATGGAAGATTGTAAACTACTCAGCACTCCCATGGTGACCAGTTGCAAGTTAAGCAAGGACGATGAATCCAAGGAAGCAGACCAGAGATTGTATAGATCGATGATTGGTAGCCTATTATATGTGACAGCTTCGAGACTAGATGTGGTGTAGGCAGTTAGACAAGTAGCAAGATTCCAAGCAACACCAAAAGAATCCCACGTTGTTGCAGTGAAAAGGAACTTCAAATATCTCAAGGGAACAACAGATTTTGGATTATGGTATCCAAAAGGGAATGAATTGATAATGACAACTTATGGACGCATATTGGGCAAGCAGTGTTGATGACCACAAAAGCGACAATGTGGGAACCTTCTACTTGGGTGACTGTCTCATATCATGGTTGAGTAAGAAGCAGGCCTCATTATATCCTTGTCCACGACAGAAGCAAAATATACCGCAACAATAGTATGTTGTACTCAAGTTCTTTGGATGAAACAAACTCTGCAGGATCTCCAAGTGAAGTTTGATGAGCCCATTCTGATATTCAATGACAACACTGATGCCATAAGTCTCTCCAAGAATCTTGTCATGCATTCAAAAACAAAACACATTCCTATCAAATACCACTTTCTTCGAGAATGAGTTGCAAAGAAGAACGTCAAGGTAGAGTATGTTGGGACAAAGGAACAAATCGCTGACATCGCCTCTCCCACGACGGACATTTGAGTATCTCCGACAAAAGCTCAGGTTTCTCCCAGGTTCACACTGATCTATGTTCTATCTAGCCACAGCGATAGGAGGAGAAAGGCATGTTGCGGGAAGACAGAGGAAGATATTTCATCAGGTTGATGTCAAAGGGGGGAGAGAAATCATGAAAGGAAGATCAGAAGCATGGAGTTAAGGGGATAAAGTGTGTTTCCATCAATGCCAAAGGGGGAGATTATTAGAATTTGGTTGTCATTGATGTCAACCTAAGCAACAGCCAAAAGAAGCCCCGCTTTTGATGAGGAAAATGATTGGGAAGATCAAGGTTTATGCTCTCATGGTCATAGTCATTTGATTGTCCTCATTGTACTAATTCCAACAGTAGGTGGCACACCACATTACTCCTCACGGTTGAGGAGATATGTCTAGTCATAGTTGGAGCCCCAAATGTGTGGTCAAGGAACCCCAAATTGTGATGCTAATGGCAACTTGATGATTGGTCAATTTTGGGTCTATTGATTGATTTAAGATGGCAGCAATACTAAAAATATTTTGGATGATTTTTATGGGCCTTGAGCTGCCCTAATTGTTCCTCCTTCAAGTAAAGTAATTCCACATTAATTCGGCTTCAAGTTTGCTCCAAAAAGTTTTAATTTGAAAATTTCAAATTTCAATTTTTTCTTGGGCCAACTTCATGATTTTTAGGCCATGTATGCCCCTCTTCTAAGCCCCCCCGACCTGTATAAATAAAGTGACTCGAATCTCTCCATTACATCATTCTTGAATGATCATCTTTCTAAGAGTAATAATATCTTTTGAGGCCTTGAACAATCACTCATATCTAGAATTTAGGCCAAATTTTATGAGCTTTAAAGATTAATTTTTATGGTGATTACTCTTCGTTGGACAGAGGTAGTTCTGGAGACATCTTCACACAAGACTAAGGCAAACTTTCAATGGTCGATCTGACCTATTCAGAGGAAATTCTTGCTCTTCCTGTAGCCTTGCCTGAGGGCTAATTCTGGCCCTCTGTGGCAATGTTTTGAGGTTGTTTCAAACTTTTTTATCTCAGATTTTGTGGCTTCTCCCCATCTGTTTTGAGGCTCCTTGGTGGAGATTTTCAACAGCTTCTAAAATCTGAGTTAAAGTGGAGTTTTGTGGGCTAATCCTGAAGCAATTTTGTGGTCTGACTTCTCGAAATATTCATGGATTTGAGGTTTGTTTAAAGGCTCTCTGTGACAGAATTTTCGGCCTTCCTGAGGCCCTCCTTCGCACATATTGTAGGGCTTCCTGAGGCAAGGGTTTTGGCCTCCTTTGAGGCTCATTGTTGACAACTTCCAAGGCCAGCTCTCGGACCTTCTGAGGACAATATTATGAAGTATTTTGAGGCAATTTTTTGTGGTTAAATGGCACGTCTACAAGCATATTTCTGAAGCTCTTTTGAAGACACGCATGTTGTAGAATTTCGTTCCTTATTACGGGCCATTTCAGAGGTAGTTCCAGGGATTTTTTTAGGCTATATTTATTTAAGTATTAGGGCCACAGTAGCCCTATGAATATGTTGAAAAATGTAACTAGGTTCAGTCTTCATAATTGTCATTGTACTAATATCATTATGTATTTCATGTAAAAAAACACAAGAAAAAGAAATTTTGTTTGTCAAGCACGAGTTTTATGCTTAAGGCAAACTATTATTTTATTACATAAGCATGTTCTTCGTGCTTCTAGGATTTCTTGAGTCAAAGAGTCAAATTCCTATTTGGACCTGTTGACCACTACATGTCAACGACCCATAGTAGTACACCCCCTTTTTTTCGCAAAAGGCATAGCGCTTGATCAACGTGTCATGCCATTCGACTATCATCATCAGCTTGATCATGTTATATTGTAAACCCTTTATGCATGTGTAAATTGTAAATAATCTCAGCAGATCCGTGTCGTGTATGTAATTGTCTAGGTAAACCTAATTTTTTGATGACGATCTACATTCTGAAAGGTTTTTTGTCTCAACGATCCATGATCAGCAGAGTTTCCCTTCAGCCTTACCCCAAAGCCGAAATAGATTTTGTTACCAGAATGTTAGGGGAGTCTTAATGTGCTAGATCGAGTCTACGTAAAAGTGATTTGGGAATAATCCTAACTATTTGGTTAGGTTATTTTATTACAAATTGCTTGATCTGCTAAATTATATTTGTGTCGCAGAAATGGGTAGTTTGTGAGGGTCTTTTGCAAATGGGTTTTCCCCCTTGCGATGTAAAAAATGTAAAAATCATGATGTAAAGTGTCTTGAGGGTTAGAAAAATAATTTATCCCCTCATAGGTCATAAGTCCTACGTAAATTTAAATTTTCCAAAAGGTAAATTCGTGGATCCTTTAAAATATTAAATCTTAACAAGTCCAGGGACTAAGGTTAATTGATTATTTTGCTAAATTTTATGCCTTGGGTCCCTGGGGTTAAGTCAAAGTCAAAATTTTGAGGAAATAAACGCAAAATTTTAATTTTAGAATTTATTAAAATGCATTTAATTGAAAATTTCGAAATTTCTTCAATATTTAAAATTTCGATAGATGAGATTAAAAGAAATTTGATCCTCATCAACAGTCGAGATCATTTTATCAAGGATCACTCAAACTAGTCGTTGGAAGATTTATCTTTAAATAGGAGGTCATTTTGTTAGTGAGATTAATTCGATATTTTAATCGTGTAATAGGCAAAAAAACTCTCTCTTGTAATCTTTTTATGAGCAATAAAGAAAGACTTTGGAGTTAATTTCTGTTGGTGTTATTCTTCATGGAAATGCTATAAGATGTATTATTTTCATGCATATATTTCTTTTTGGCCATTGATATAGCTTTCTAAAGAGCGATTTGAGTACAGGTATCTTGCTCAGTCGTCGAGGTTTGAATGATAATTTAAGTTTTGAATATAATAGCAAGTATCTCTATTAGATCTGAATTTTATTATTGTTTTCTCGCTCTACGTTGACAGTTGAATTGTGTTTTGCAAGAAATCCTTGATTATTAAATCATCGGGCGTTCAGGGAAGTTCTCGACTGAACCAGTGAACTCTCGATCTGTGTTTTCTGAAGAGCCCAATTTAAATTAAATCTTGGGCTTATCATAAGATATTTTTACGGGTGATGCATGAAGGGTTTCAAACTTTCAAGCTTAGTACCTCCTCTAAAATTCAAAAAAAAATAATTTTTATGTACTAAATCATTAGATCTGGCTGTTGAGAGCCACAGATCATCAAATCTAGGAGCGGAGCCGGACTAACACTCCCTAGATCTGATAGATCTGCCATTTTTGTACACAAATCTGTAATTAATTTTGGTTTTCTAACTTTTTCCAGATTAAAATTTAGTGAGGGTCTTAGATTAAAAATTCTAAAAAAATTAAAAAAAAATCTTCAAATCCTAAAAAAAATCTAAAAAATCCTAAAAGAAAAAAAAAATTTAAAATGTAAAAATGAAAAAACTTTTAAAATTCTAAACATTTAAAAAATCCTAAACATTCAAGATGCGATTGAACCTCTGATTGAAATCTTTAACCTTTTCTTTTTGCTCCATCTTAAGACTACCCAAGTCTTTTAATAACATGGCAGGGATCTTATTTTCAACAATTTTTTCAAGAATTATTCTTTTGAATGCCCTTCAATTCTAGATGGAGTTTGGAGGAATGGTACCATACAACTGCTCTACCATCCAAGGTACATGGGAAAAGTCTGCATGCAACATCATCATAACATACCTCAAGTGTTAGCAAGTGTAGGTAAAAGTTGTCTAAATGATCTTCCATTTTCACTATCTTGTCAGGGTCATATTTTGTCAACAGCTTCTCCTCGTGTCTCGGCATCTTGTACAAGACACCCTGAAGTGCCAATGGGCCCTGAGTCATCCCATCCGGTATGAAGGTCCGGTTGCCAAATACTTAAAGATTTGCCTCGGCTCTAGCTGTTAGCACAAGAGAGTGATGCAATGGTCTCTTCGAAAAGCATGGTGAGTGTGCAACGCAACTGTGTCTAGGTTCTCTCACTGCAAAACAGGGGAGAGAAGTGAGCCTCTAAGTGAGGTAATAATACCACCCAGGAAGAAACACACAAGAACGAAAATACCTGTCCAACATCCAGCGGACGTGGCAGTCGTTAAAACCAATGAAAAAGAGAAGATTCTTCTACAATCCAGCGAAATAGTCCACAACAGATGTGATGGTCGTTATAACCGATAAGCAAGGAAAGGTCTGTCTAGTATCCTACAGAATAGTCCACAAGGATGAGACAGCAGTGACAACCATTACAACACATTCCCAACAAGATGAGCACTAAAATAATCGAAATAATTCAACTATCTTAGTACATGTGAAAGCAAACATGAAATACAAATGTTCATGGAATAGTCTTACAAACATCCATAAGTCATGCATGAAAGCGTGTTGGCCTGAAAAGGCTTCTGTAATTAAGCAAAAGTTCCAAGACACATATTTGCATTGTACATCACTAGCCCTAGTAGTGGACCATTAGAGCTACTCCTTGCTCCTCAAAGAACTAACTGATCTCTCTAATGCTTTGCGAGAGGAGCCAAGGTGAAAAGTCCTTTGCTCATACAATGAGGGGGTATATATAACGAAGGGGTGATGATTAGCCCTTGTGACTCATTGACTACCCTCATGATTGTTCATCTTTCTTTGACTTTTCAACTTACATGACTCTTCATATTCAAGTGTGTGATGTTATCACCGAGGAAAAACCCTAAGGTAACCTCAAAATCTCTTTTAGGTTGAAGTTGGCCCTTCAACCCGGAGAGGGATCTGTCCTTAAAACTCAACCACCCTATGGTCACTGTAGTAGAAGTTTTTGTGCAATTGAGTTTAGATGGTCAAATTTAGGTCTAGGAATAAATTGGTTGGGTGATCTTCAAAACCATTGGGCATGGAATCCAGCTATTAAACAAATGAGATCACAGCTCCAATGAGCAGGATGTACAAAGCATGAAAGTCACAAGTCCTTTGACTGTTTGGGAGATTTGGAAGAAAGATGACTGAAGGAAAACAAAGTTTATAGTTGACTAGAATAGCAAATATTAATGACTGATAATTTAAAAGAGGAGCATCAATGAAATCCAATCTCATAAACTAACATTCTGGGACATTGAAGAAAACAATTATATAACAGAGAAATATTGACAAGGAGAAGTAGCACATGAATTTCCTACTAGTTGCTTATTAAACATTGTGAATACATTCAAGATTTTCTCAAATATATTAGGACTACAAGTGTTTTTCCAATAAAAGCCAACCTCATTTCAATATTCATAAATTGTTTATATAGTGCTTACCTAACAATTTGCAAAATAATAGTCATCACATAATTACAAAAACTGAGGTATTTTAAATATCTTTCAAGTTCATGTATGCAAAGATAAACTTAAAAAAATAAAAAATAAAAAAATTGTCTTTCCTAGAATAACTATAGGAAAATATGCTTGTATTTAGGCAAAAAGAAATAGTTAGTCCACAGCCTCCCTTGAAAGTAGAACAGGTCCGTAAACTATAGTTTAGCATTTCTACTCATGTAATAGGTACCTCTGCAACAATCCATCGAAACTGCTCCTTCGTTCTTCTTCAATTCTGCTGGAAAATCTTTAGCCTTCAAATCTAGAAATTGGTTCATTAATGTTGATTCTCTATCTTGGAATCTGGAGTAGGTAAAGTTGTTTTCACAAAAACTTCTTGACAATCCATTTAAACAACCAACCCCTCTTTTGCTGTGATTCAACAGCTGCGGAGTCATATGCCTTCAAATCTCTACATGGTCTTATCGGAGAATTTTCCACCTTATTGCTTGATTGTCCATCCACACAACCAACCCCTCTTTTCCTGTGATTCAACCATTGTCGACTCATACGCCTTCAAATCTCTGGATGGTCTTATCAAAGAAGTTTCCACCTTATTGCTTGACCGATACTCCTCAGCCCCTTGCGCTTTGCTCCTTTGGCATTTGTTTTGTTATATGACCGAGCCAGTGATTATCAGTTTAATGCCATATTGGAGCCCCTTTATAACGTAACTTAATGCAAAGTTCCGATTTTGTCCTGGCTCCTTTTGCTTTAGCCCTTCCCGCATTTCTTCACCATAGGACTGAGGCTTGTGACCTACCGCTTAGCCTTCAGGTGTTAGGGTGTATTGTTCACTGCCTGGGGCTATTTTTCCTTTGTTAAGTGCTTAGCAACCCAAGGTTCTTTAAACTCCTCTCGACCATGTGCCATCCCAACATCGGAGCCCCTCTTATCGGAAGATTTACTTTAGAGCTGCAATATTCCTCAACCTCCGATATGCGATCTCCGATATGACATCACCACTCCACATGGCACCTCATGAGTGGTGACACATGTCACCCAGATTTGCCCCCTTAGGACCCCTCAAAACGCCAAAATTGCCTGCCACGTGTCCTTTTGTACTGCCACATCATGTTGACGTCAAATGCCACTATAGCTTTATCGGAACCAATCATACGCTGCCACATGTCCTGCTAGAGGAGAGAGAAAAGGGCACGTCCACCTTTGGTTTTGCGATGAAATCCTTTGTTAACATTTATCGACATGCCCCGATGATTTTGATACTATCAACACATTTGCATATCGCAACTTCTTAAGGTTGTCAACGTAAGAAGTTCTAATTCTCCAATTCATCGATTCATTAAATTGTCGATCGCCAATGTGCTGGTTCTCCAACATGTGATCGCCTATATGCTCTAGACCTCCGATATGTGATCATCGATGTCTCTTTCCTTCACCAGGCTTCAATCCTTAAAACTTCAAAAGACCATATTTTTTGACCCGGGGGTCCATTTTTGGACTTCCACATACCGTTGGAAAGCTTGTTCAGAGCACTTTCCAATGGAGAGGGTCCGTTGTAGGTTTTGAGTCCCTTTGCTGCTTCAAAGATGACTGCAAACTTCTCTGCTTAATTACTCGAATTTCCAAAAAATCTTGACAGCGCTGCTATCAAGAAATTTTCCCTATTTATTACAATTTGAAATATTGACAATACAATTGTCAGCATTTTCCAAAAAAGATTTAAAAATCCAAAATGTTTATTGTGATAACATGTCCATTGGACTTCCACTTTACAATACATTTGATTTACAATAAACATGGCCCACAATGGTGATGTGGCATATGACAACTCATGACACAAGTTGACATGACACTTCTGAGATGGGTTGGCTTCATGATGTGGCAATGTCAAGCCACTAGTGTTGCTGAGTGATAGATGTGTTCTTGGATGTGCTTTCTCTTCTCCTCCGCATAGCTTGATGATGCGAGGTCTTTAATGATCTTCGGTCTCAGGAGATGGTTGCACACTTGTGTTCCTTTGCTTGCTCTTGTTAGGTTCATTCGTCCATTCGGCTACAAGTGAGTCTTTAGGCACGTTTCCTCTTTCTTCTCCTTCTTCATCATCTCGTCACAATTGGACAGTGTACCTGTTCCTGCAATTCACTCGTAACAGGACAACATCAATCCGAAAACTCCCTAATCTAAGATGATGCATTGTTATCCATGAATTGAGCCTGGCACTGATGACACGCAGAGAGAGAGGGCCCAGTAACTGCGCATTGCACAGTTCCAGGTGACAAGGAAAGGAGTTGATCATTGAGACTGCGCAGAGCACAGCTCAGGCTTGACTAAGGAACTTCTGAGCACAGTCCTTACTGGGGAGAAAAATTGCGCAATGGCCACTGGTAGTCAGGATTGCACAGTTTAGGCAAATAGTGGTTGATGTGGGATGGGACTTTGGGAGACAAACTGCGCAATTTTCAGAGGTAAGGAGGATTGGGCAACAGAGAGACATAAAGGACAAATTTGTGCAGTTCTTGAGGTTAGTGAGGTCCGGTTGAGGGAGGACACTGGGGGACACCTCTGCGCAATTCTGGAGGTCAAGGGAGGTTGGGTTCTCTATGCATTGCGGGGTTCCAGCAGGCAAGGGGAAAAGCTTGAGGAATAAATGTGCGAAGTGTGCAGTTCAAGTCAGAGTGGGAGGAACTGTTGCGCAATTTTGGGGTCAAGGAAGGCTGCTGAGCTCTAGAATTGCGCAGTGCAACTGCCTTGGAGGATAGTGACTGCACACAGCGCAATTCCAGGCAACAAGGTCAACACTAAGGGCTGAGACTGCGTAGTGTGCAATTTAGTCGAGGTCTAGTGAAGCTGAGTTGCCCAATCGGGAAGAGTTTCGAGAAAATGGCTAAGTGCGGGAGAAAGATGGACTTGTGATGAACTTGTAGTTGTGATCATACACTTAGCACATTTCAATGACACGACAACATAGACCACCAGAGTAACAAGAAAGCATTTCCCTCTATGTGATTGTCTCATAACAAGAAGCAACAAGCGTAACACTTACTTTAGGATGATCGTGACAACACTTGTGCTATGGTGCTCAAAACTGTGTATGAGTGCGACGGGTGTTTACATAGCTACGACAACTCGTATACACAAAGACCAACCTTCAAAACCACTAGAAAGGGTTCACAAGCATGGCAAAACAGTCAAACATGCCAAAAGACGACAGTTGATCCACCAAGCAAAAGGGAACAAAGGGCCTTAGGAAAGCTCATGAAATGAGCTTAAGTGTTGCAACAATCAAGGGGAAGACCAAGGAAGGTTTTGAAATTTGAGTGCAAGCCATAAATGTGGAGGGTGTTGTGGCCACTACAATAAAACCCTAGCAAAATATGGAAAGAAAGGAGAAACCCTAACTGATTATTTCTGCTGTGAAAGGAAAAGAGACCTGGTTCTTAAGAATGACAAGTATTGTATCATGTTGATGTGAAGACACATTTTGATGAAAATGGGTCCAAGATTAGGAGGGAGTCAACCTTCCTCCAAAGATAAGTATTATTACTAATGTTATTGTTTGTATATTTGTCTCTTTGTAATTTCATAAGTCTTCTAACCAAGGTTACAGGTCAAGGAAAGTTCTATTTACAGAGTGACTAAGCAAATGAAAGCTTTGAAGGAACGTAGCATAGCATAAATATTAAAGACAGTGAAGTGTTAGTTTTTGTAGCATCGTACAAGTGTTCTAGTCTCAATTTGTGGCTAAGAACACGAGTTGTTCAAAACCCAGAAAAAAACTCTAGAGATAAGCTTGTGAAATGTTTTAATTAAATTAATTAATCATCATTTCAATTTTTTCTAGCTTAGGAAAATTAGTAAATTAATAGTAATTAATTAGAGAAAGGTGAGAATTCTCTAAAAACTCACACAGATTGAGTTTGAGATGATCTTAGTCGTTGATAACAATTCAATCATGGAAATTGGTGAACCAACGAGAGATTATAAGAGCAGGATGACGAGGATGGAGATAGACACACCAGGAGAGCGAGTTCCTTGGCAGATTGAGCTATCCTACTGCAAAGGTCCAACAAGGAAGAAAAGTTTGAGCCAGAAGGGATGCAAAGGCAAGAGGGAGTAGAGACAGCAATTTTTGGTGGACCTCCAATGTCAGAGAGTTGGCAGCAAGAAGGTCAAGTTACTCCTCGATGAGGCTGCATAGGCAGCTTCGGAGGGCAATTCGATTTAGCTAGAGAGGTGGATTTAGTTGTTGGTGGCTAAGGAAATTTCCAGAAGGCCGAGTGAATCATTTTCGGAGGCTGAGTTGGGAAAGGTGACAACATCAGAGCAATTCCACAAAAATTGTGAATTTAGCCTACGCAAAGGCAGCGCAGGGGCTTTCGAGTGGCCCAAGCAGAGCCAGATTTGAAGTTGGGATCAGTGTCAGGTGAGACAAATTGCCTCACTAATATTTTGGCCAAATTATTTTGCTGAGGATTGCCTGTTTGGGCATCAAGATATTGTACTCAGTTTTCGCCATTGCATATAATAAAATAGACCCTCATCTATTGCATTGGTTTTCCTAGTTGGGTTTTTCCAGGGACTTTTGTCTAAAAATATTGGTGTCATTTTTATTGTGTGTGCATCTGTGCAACGTAATTTTATTGTTAAGAATTGCAATGTGAATTTTTTTTGTATCCCAAAGGAACCCAGTAGTCCACCTGACACGTAATGACTAGTAAACCTATGGGGGTCTACGGCTTGTCCTCCTCTTTGTAAACCGAGTCACAACCGAGGGGATTTGAACCTTCAATCTCTCAATTTTCACGAATTTCACATTACTTCAATCACCAATTAAGTTGTCCGCCTGGGAAAGAATTGCAATGTGATTTATTTGTTGTTTGTTGTAGCAAATAAACTGCATAATTAATCAGTTAGAAGAATAATTTTCCAATTGTTGCATTTCAAAGAATTTGCACATGGTATCAAAACAATTTTACGCCGAAAAATCTTCTCAAAAAAAATTTGATTAGATTGGAGGCTCAGTAGCAAGAAGGAAAATTTGTGCAAGTTCAGAGGGAGTTATAAGCACAATTTTCAGGATTTGCATAGGCCGGCAAGGCAATTCGAATTGTTGGGCAAAAAATTCGATTTCCAAATCCTGGCAAGTGGAAAAGTTCGATTTGCACAGTAGCAGTTCCAGCAGGTAGTGGATTTGCCGGATAGAGGGTTACGGTGAGCTAATCAGTCAGTTCGTTGAGCAAATTTGGGCGCAGTTGTTTTGCAACTAGTCCAGCAGTAACAAATCGGCACTAGGTGGAAGAGAAAAGGCACACTAAAAAATTATACTCAGGATGTCTTCAAAAGATTTTCCAAATTTCTCCAGTATGATCATAGAGAGATTCAACATTCAAAAGGGCATGGACTTGTCTTCCAAATTGGAGGATGAATTCACTCAGGTAGCTTGCCTCTCTAGCTCAACTTCATAGGGTGTCTGGTATATAGACAATGGAGCGTCAGCTCATTTGTCTTCCAAATTGGAGGATGAATTCACTCAGGTAGCTTGCCTCTCTAGCTCAACTTCATAGGGTGTCTGGTATATAGACAATGGAGCGTCAGCTCATATGAGAAGGGTTAGAGAATACTTCTCCAGCTACAAGTAGTAGATGGACTTCTAGATTCATATGGGAAACAAGAGTAAATGTAGTCCAATTGGAGTAGGTACCATCGAGATTCAAAGGGAGTCGAGTGCAAGCATCGGTGTTATAGATGTGTTGCATGTGCCCAGCTTGGGTATGAACCTTATTTCAGTATCCCAATTACAGGATAAGGGATATGATGTCCACTTGGTAGGGAAGAAGGTATTCATCAAACACCAAAGTTGGAAGAAGGTGAAGCAGATTGGAGTTTGAAGCAACAAATTGTACAAGCTACAACTCGATTCTCCAAAGGCACCAGTTGGCAACAACAACAATGATTGCAGTAGTAGTGAGAGAGACCTGAATGAGCTATGGCACAGGAGAATGGGGCATCCACATTATGAGGCACTTAGGATGCTCAGGGAGACAGTGAAAGGTGTTCTAGAATTAGGCACGAAACACAATAATGTGTGCAGGGGATGCATATTTGGGAAGTATATGCTAAGGTAGCATTCCCAATAAGTGGCAGTAGATCAGTTGGTGTTACAGCATATACACAAACATTTACTGCCCTATGTCCACTAGATCTCTTAGAGGGTACAAATATTTCGTTACCTTCATTGATGACCATTCCAGGAAAACCTGGATCTATTTCCTAAAGACAAAGGATTGGTTCTTCAATCGCTTCAGGGAGTTTAAGGCTCTAGTAAAGAATGCAACAAGGACACAGAGAGTGACTTCACAAGATTTTGTGCAAAGGAAGGCATCAAGAGAGAGTGGATAGCTCCATCCAATCCACAGTAGAATGGGGTAGCGAAGCGGAAAAACAAGTCAATAGTTGGGGCTATGAAGGAAATGTTATATGACTAGGACTTGCCCAAGTTTTTATGGCCAGAGGCATGTAACACAACAGTGTATATCTGGAATAGTGTTCCTCATAGGGCGTTGGGAAAAATAACATCGAAAGAAGTCTTCTCGGGAAAGAAGCCAGAAGTAAGTCACTTCAGAATCTTTGGCAGAATAGCTTACTGCCATGTTCCAGATGAAAAACGCACTAAGTTGGATCAAACTGCAGAGAAGGGATTCTTCGTTGGGTATAGTGAAACCTCAAAACATACAGGATCTATATTCCCAGTAGCAGGAAGATTATCGTGAGACGGGACATTAAGTTCATGGAGAACAAAGCCTTCAAGAGATCTCGCAAGTTGCATGCAGATGATCAGAATGAGCCAGCAAAGGCTCCATTGGTCTAGCCACAGGGGCAGCCGCAGGGACAACCACACAAACAGTCACAAGGTTCTAGTGCAGCCACCAGTGCTAGCACGACATTAGGTGCAGGAGATCTTGTGAGTTCACAGCAGATGAAGCAGCAGAAGCAAGATGAGGAGTTTGTCGATCCTCCCACCACTAGTGGACATACTAGCAGAGAAGTTCGTCAAACGTTGAGGGACGCAGAGAAGTCCATAGGATCTCCTAGGACGAACAAGAGAAAACACATATAGCCTGACAGGTACCAACCATTGGTGGCATAAGTTGTAGAACCTTCCAATTATGAGGAGGCCGCACAGCATCAGGTGTGGATAGATGCCATGGTGGAAGAATATAGCTCCATGATGACAAATGATGTTTGGGAGGTAGTGTTGAGGCCTGAGGATAGGTTAGTTGTGGGCTCTTGATGGATCTATAATATCAAGTACGTTGCAGACGACAGCGTGGAGAAGTACAAGGATAGGTTAATGGAAAAGGGGTATGCACAAACATAAGGGATAGACTATGAGAAGACCTTCGCCCCAATTGCTAGATGTACTTCTATTCAGTAAGTTATATCTCTAGCAACGCAAATGGAATGGCAGATTCACAAAATGGACGTCAAGACAACTTTCTTGTACGAGGTGATAGAGGAGGAGGTATATATAGAACAAATAGAGGGCTTAGAGACACATGAGAGGCACACATGTGTGCAGGCTGAAGAAAGCTCTATACGGGCTCAAGCAAGCTCCCAGGACATGGGATGGTCAAATTGACAACTACTTGTAGCAAATGGGATTTGTCAAGAGTGACGCAGATCCCAACCTTTACTATTTGACGGTAGAGGATGAGCCACTCATCCTAATGTTATATGTGGATGACCTTTTCTTGATTGGGTCATTAGGGCTAATAGAGGACTGGAAGAGGAACCTGGCAACAGAATTTGATATGAAGGATTTGGGCTTGATGCATTACTTTCTAGTCCTAGAAGTATGGTTGAAGGACGGGGAGATCTTCCATGGTCAAGGGAGATATGCTACAGAAATCCTGAAGAGATTCATGATGCAAGACTATAGACCAATGTCCATGCCTATGATTACGAACTGGAGGAAGATAGATGCATCAGAGGACGAGGACGTTGACCCAACCTTGTATAGAGAGTTTATCAGTTCCCTCATGTATCTAATCAATACTAAGGCCAAATATCTGCTTTGTCATCAACACTCTCAGTCAGTTTATGGTGGGACCGAATAGAGTGCATTGGATAGCAACAAGTCAAATTCTGAAGTATTTGCGCGGCACAATCAAGTATGGGTTGAGATATACTTGAGGTGATGGTATCACGTTATGTGGTTTCACAGATGTAGATTGGGTAGGCAGTTCAGTGGATCGGAAGAGCACATTTAGGTGTTTCTTACGTTGGATCAAGGGTTGTGTCTTGGGGCAAAATGAAGCAAAAGTTCGTGGCACTTAGCTCTGCAAAAGTAGAGTATATGGAAACTAGCACAACTATGTGCGAAGCTATATGGCATTGGAAGTTTTTAGTGAGCTTGTTCAGTCAAAGGTTGGAGGCGACCAATATCTACTGTGATAATCAGAGTTGCATCAGGCTCTCTGAGAATCCAATGTTTCATGATAGGTCGAAACACATGGACATCCGATATCACTTCATCAGAGATTGTGTGCAGCGTGGAGCAGTTCAGCTACTGCATGTTCCCACAAAAGAGCAGGTTACACATATACTCACGAAAGCTCTAGGGCGAATTAAGTTTGTCTATTTCAGAGAACAAATGGGTATAGTGGAGAACCCTTTTCAGCAGCAACAGGACCAGTGTCTGATGGCACATTCAAATCTTGCGAGACAGTTGCAGAGACTAGTAGCAGTCAGTTATTAAGGGACACAGAACCAGTCAGGGCGCAGACAGTTACTCAGTAGACAGTGCAAATACTAGTTGCAGCCAGAGACTCAAGAGACAGTTGCAGAGTCAGTATGGAGACAAAGTGGATGCATAGTTTGGTTCTCAGTTGCAATAGTTGCAGTAGCAGTAGCAACATGAGATTAGTTGCAGTGTAGAGCAAAGTTGGCAGTAGTGCAGGATGGCACAATGCAGCGTCAACAACAGTGCAGATGCAAGGTGGTTTAGCTACAGAATTGGCAGATGAATCAAAGTATGCACAATAACTTGGTGGGCAGTGATAGGTCGTCACAGATGTCAAACACCATCACCGTGAGGGAAGATGTTACAAGTGAAGACAGTAGAACACCTTCCTCGCTAAGAGGGAGTGTTAGTTTTTGTAGCATCAGACAGGTGTTCTGATCTTGATTTGTGTCAGAGAGGCTAAGAACAGGAGATCTTCAAAGCCTAAAAAAGGTTTTGCGAGATAAATTTGTGAAACTTCTTAATTAAATTAATTAACCATCATTTAAACTTTTCCTAAGTCTAACTTAGAAAAAATAGTTAATTAATAATAATTAATTAAGGAAAGGTGAGAATGCTTTAGAAACTCACATGAATTGAGTTTGAGATGATATTAGTTGTTGATAACAACTTAATCATGGTCGTTGGTGAGCCAACAAGAGATTATAGGAGCAAGACGATGGGAATGGAGATAGACACATCAGGAGAGTGAGTTCGTTTGTATATTGAGCTATCTAGATGCAAAGGTCGAGCAGGGAAGAAGAGTTCAAACCAGAAGAGACGCAAAGGCAAGAGGGAAAAGAGAGCGATTTTCAATGGATTTCCAGTGCCGAAGAGTGAGCAGCAAGAGGGTCGACTTATTCCTCGATGAGGCTATGCAAGGCTTACGCAGGCAGCTTCAGAGGGTAGTTCAATTTCGCTGGGGAGGAGGTGGATTCATACGTTGGTGGCCGGGAAAATTTCCAGAAGGCTAAGCAAGTCATGTTTGGAGGCTGAGTTGGGCAAAACAATAGCATCAGAGCAATTCCACAAGTAATACGAGTTTATCCTACGCGGAGGCTAACACAGGGGCTTTCGAGTGGCCTAGACATAACCAAATTTGGAGTTAGGATCAATGTCAAGTGAGACAAATTGTCTCACTACTATTTTGGCCAGATTATTTCACTGAGGATTGCCAGTTTGGGCATCCAGATATTGTACTCCGACTTCGTTGCTGCATATAATAAAATAAACCCTCATCTGCTGCACCGGTTTTCCCAGTTGGGTTTTTCCGAAAACTTTTCTCCAAAAATATTGGTGTCATTTTCACTGTGTGTGTGCATCTCTTTTCTCAGTTCCAATTTACTTTTCGTAACGTAATTTAATTGTGAAAAATTACAGTGTGATTTATTCATTGTTTGTTGTAGCAAATAAACTGCATAATTAATTAGTTAGAAGAATAATTTCCAGTTGTTGCATTTAAAGGAATTTTCACAAGAAGGAAGGAACAGTTTGATGTGTGCATCAAAGAAGACTTTTAGATGGCAATGAGGAGAGGAAGTTGTAAAGATCCTGATGATTACAATATTGAAACTTGTTGATTGGTTCGTTCCAGATTAATAATCAAGAGTTGAAGAGCATGAAGACAGAATTTATATTGGAAAGTTGATTTGACTCTTCGAAAAATTACGAGGAAAAACTCTGAATGCATGTGCTAGCAGTTGTAAGAAAGTTTGGCTCCTTGAAGACGATAAATGAACCATTTGATGACAAAATTATATGATGATTAACAAAGATCCAGAAAGGTCGAAGCTTTGATATGATGCGATGCTGCTAGGAGTCGAGAAACCCTGTCATGAAGATAGTGTGAGAAAGAATTCGAGTCCATAAACTGTTTGACATCTAAGAAGGTCAAAGCTCAGGAACGATATGATGACACAAGAAGTCCTGTAACTACTACTCAAAGATCTCCACAACAAAACATGTAGCTGACAAACGAAACAAAATGAAGCTTATGGTTAAGTCTCCCTGATTGAGAGGGAGTGATGAGGGACACCATTTTCTCCATGTGTCACGCACTAGACCAAGCCTAATAGTTGTAAGTCTTAGTGAAGGCACTAGTAGGAAGAATGGAGGATTGGATAAGCATCTAGGACCAATAGTCCTTAAGGATTTGGAATCCAAGATAGGAAGTAGTCCCATGGACCAACACTCTTTGAGGATTAGACTAGGTCTCCAAGATAAGAGTGGTCGAAAAGGACCAATATTCTTTGAGGATTAGAAATCCAAGATAAGAATAGTCTTAAGGACATACCTAGTGAATATTTGGATGGGGTATCTGCCTTGTGAGGCATGATGATGGTGTCTATAGTCATGCCTACTCAACATTGTGCTCCAATCTAGTGGAGAGATAAAGCTTGTTAGTCAAGGCTTTGCTATATTGTTATGTTGACAATGTTGGTCATGGTGTTGATGCTTGAGATGGTTTATCAATCCGAGTCTTCCTATGAGAATATTTTAATCTGAGTATCCTTGTACCTTGTTGTATAATTATGAATACCTCCTAGTTAAGAGGGAGTGTTGAAAAATGTAACTAGGTTCGGTCTTCATAATTGTCATTGTACTAATATCATTATGTATTTCATGTAAAAAGAAAAAGAAGAAAAATAAATTTTATTTTTCAAACATGGGTTTCATGCTCAAGACAAATTATTACTTTATTAGATAGGAATGTTTTTCATGCTTCTAGGATTTATTGCGTCAAAGAGTCAAAGTCCTATTTGGACCTATTGTAAAGAAAAGAAAAAAATAAAAATAAAAATGTTTCAAATTGTAAATTGGGTCAAAATTGCCTCTAGATGCCAAGTCGACCCTACCTATCAAGTCGGCTTTGCCCCAGAAGACATGTTTATTCGAACCCCTCTGGATAGTATAAATAGAAGAAGAGTTGAGCTCATTTGGACACACAATTCGCATAATATGTTCTGAAATTTTGCAAAATAAAGGAACTTCGAAGTCTAAAGTTGATTAAAAGAAGAAGGGATTGGATTTGTGGTAGTTTTGCGTTGACACGTCTCTTATTGAAGGATTAGTTTCTGATGTTGTACATGTTGTTGGTCTCTCACTGTTGATGGATTTGTTGTGCAGAAGTAGGGTTTGACTTGGCATCTAAAGAGTTGGAGTCTCTGTGGTCATGGGTCTTGGATATCTCACTTTGATCTGCTTTTATAAGAGGAGAATTTTTCTAGGTTTTTCCCTTGGAGGGGTTTTGCCTTGGCTTGAGCCTATATCTTGTGGTCTTTGTGTTCTTGTGATCTTCATGTTTTTACATTTGATAATTGTTTGATGAAGAAGAACATAATAAAATTAATAAGAAACCAACAACTTTCACAAGCAATTATCAAAGAAAGAGAAATTTAATCTACTTTACAAGCCTCCCGATTTGTCAACAGAATATTGATATGATTTAGTATTGAAGCCTTCTCTTGACAGCCATTGAAAACAATAAAAAGGAGCTTTGTCTACAGCAGTGGAAATACAGATAAGATCTGAAGTCAAGGTTGAGGAAGATCATTGCACTGAAAACTCAATAGGGTCAAAGCAGACCTGTATAAGGCCTATGTTGAAGGTCAAATCATCAATAGCATCAATCAGAGGCATAATTTTGACAAAAGGAAAGGGCCGGACAGATCACTTGGTAATCAATGGCAAAGGGCATCTTTAGGACAGAACACTTGGTAATCAGTCGCACACTTGTGATCAGCAAACTTGAGGTATGAGACTTGTTATGTAAATTGTTCAGTTTAAGTAGTTGTTGAGGAGAGAATTTGTTAGGAGCCCTAAAGCAATATACAAGAAGTTGTTCTAAAGTTTGGCAGTTGATGTAGTTTTGGCAAACCATTGTACATCTAAAGCATACATCAATAGTAAGTAGTTTCATTAAATATCATTGAAAGTGGGTCATTATCCCTGGTATAGGAGCCCACAATTATTTCTCCTTTTTATATAACAGGGTGGCAGGGTGGTGCTAGGACAAGTTGAAGCTTGCAAGGTGTTGGAGCATCCTTTCAGTTGGAACTGATAAAACCAGGGAATTTGAGCGTCCTTTCAGTTGAAGCTGGTAAAAGCAGGGTGTTGGAGCATCCTTTCAGGAGTTGGAGCCTCCAGATAAATTGAATGTTTTTTCTAGAGTACTAGGAAGTTGGAGCTTCCCATTCAGTTGAAGCTGAGAAATTTTGTACTCGTAAATTATTAGAAAAGTGTTAGGTGGTTTTTCTTCCGAAAGGGTTTCCACCTAAAATTTCTTGTGTATTGCTCTTGTGATGTGTTATTGATCTATGGTTTTATTTGATATTAATGTCCTTGAAAGTTTTTAACTAACTAATTGAAGTGAAATACCGATTCAGCCCCTCTTAATATTTCCAACACAATTATCAACACATTCATTTCCAAAAGAGCCTCAAATTATTTGAGTGATGGCACTTGCCATTGCTGAACATGATGCACATGTGCAAAGGGGATTTTCACATTTCCTACAGTTATGTACTACACCTATATGATTAACTGTGGCATAAAATATGCCTGTCATCGAGACGCCTTGATTAACAAAGCCACCCACAGTTGAAATGAAGGGAATCATAAGAAAAATAGCTCAACCATCCCACTATTTCACTTTGGCAATATCTACTAGCACTTTGTAAGTTCCATCCATAGAGATCTGCAAACAGGAAACTATATTTACTTTGAAAATCTAGACTGAAAGTTAATATATAACATTGAATTTTCACAGATTTTCTATTTGTTTGACTGGTTTTGAAATTACAGTAATTGTGTTTCACTATTTGTATTTAATTTCAATGATCCATAAAACATTACTCATGAAATCAAATTTAACAGAACCATGAGAGGAATATTCCTTGACCAACATGGATACTGACCCTTTAGAATTGGACTAGAAGTTAGAAGTCTAAAATGCGAGAGAGCTCTTACTTGTCATAGTAATCTTTGGCAGTGAGTACAAGTCTAAGCAATGTAGCATCCCCAACAAGAACATAAATAACTCCAAACCGAATATACCATCTAAATTCCCTTATATAAATTTTGGTTTCGATAAAGAGCAATGCCAGCATAGTGCACCAAGTGATACTCTCGATTAGCAAAGTTACGACCTGCACAGTAATTAGAAGTGCCATGATTTATTTTCAATAAAATACAGGAAAATCATGTTAGTTAATGAAACAGATCATAAGCCTATTCACTCTTCAAACTAGATTTTGCATCAGCGTGCTGAACCCTGAAACATATTTCATCAAGCATAGAACTGTGGGAGGCTGATCAAACCCAACCACTCAGTCAAATACCAGATTATTGTCATTTTCCAAAACAAGGATTTGAATCAAAAATTTCTTATAAAACAATTAATTTGGGAATTTGGATAAAGTTCAAAACATCTTTTTTGAAAAAGTGATAGATTGATCTCAATAAAATTATTAGACAAAGGTGATTTAAAGAAAATATTATCTATTAAAACTTCCGTTTTTTCCCTTTTTCTTTGGCAGCCGAAGAGAAATTTGTTTAAGCAAGTGGGAGTTTTCAAATAGTGAACAGATAATTGTGAATAATAGTCAAATGAAAAGAACAAACAACAGCAATACACTTCTCTGCTGATTTTTCTTGAAAAATTATTTAGATAAATATTTTATGTTCTTGGCCATTACAAAACTTCTTTCCCAAATTAAACATTATCCAATAATACTAATAACTTTTGCACGAAACAATTACAACTTTTTGAGGGGTTATCAGCATGAGTTTGCAAGTAAATACTGATTTAGGGATTTCTTAATTTTAACTCCGACATAATGGATCAAATTAAAGTTATAATGTAGCACTACTAAATTAGTGAAACTGATTGTTCTAATACTACAGTTCCAAATGTTCTATGAGCCATATCTTAGAGCCTGTTGCTGCCTAATCCACGGGCTACTATGGAAAAAATATTTAATTCACTAAGTTTGGCCTTGGGGGCAAGTCTCGAGTTGAGTAGTTGTCACTCAAATCTCAACTCCTCTGTCTAGGCTAACTCCTAGCAGAGCCAAGAGGTAATCCCTGAAACAATTAAGGCTGACTAAGCTATAATTATTGTAGGAATTAAATATATTACACAAGAGTACATTCACCATCAACATACAATACGAAAGATAGATAAGCAAATAATCACATTATCCATTATAATGTTTATCAGTTGCATAACAAGCATCCTGCTTGAAATACTTTGACCTTGAAGCAGCATAAGACAAAATCCCGGCGGTATTTTGTCATCAAGTGGAGGAGCATAATTCGATCATTTCTGTAGCATAAAAGGGACTATTTCTTAAAGAAAAATAGAAATATTTTATCAAGAAGCCCACTTCTATAATGAGTTTTCACTTTAATTTGCAACAGCAACCACTAAAATGATGAATTTTCGCTTGAATTTGCAACAGTAATCACTAAAACTTAAAGGACGAATTTTCGCTTGAATTTGCAAGAGTAATCACTAAAACTTAAAGGACGAGTTTCCTTTTGAGTTTGCAACAGTAACCACTAAAAAGATGAGTTTCGGCTTAAATTTGCAGCAATAACAGCTATAAGGACGACTTTTCACTTAAAATTAAGCGATAGCCACGAAAAAGGACGAGTTTCGATATAACTTTCCCGTAATAAACACCAAAAAGACAAGATTCCACCTGAATTCAGTAATAACAACGAAAGGACTAGTTTCCACCAGAACTCAGTAACAGCCAGTAAACGGCCGAGTCTCTGCATAAATTTACTGCAATTTCAGCAACACTGCCAGAATAAACCCGTTAACACAAGAAATACGCACCTCAAAGGGAGGAAGCGACGCCGGCCCGTCCAGATTAACAACAGATAGCCCCATGACGGCCCTAAACAACGGCTCGGCCGTATTATAGGCTGCGACCAGAGCCAATCCATAGTTATAATAGCGGGATTGCAGGTAAAACCTCTTGATGGATAAATCCTTCCGGATGAGATAAATCCTGTAACAAATTAAGCACCAAAGAACCAAATGCGACAGAGAAACCACGATGGTTTCAGTGGCACAGGGCGTGTAACCGCCGAAAGCACTTTTTACTAAGATTATCCAGGCTCCGTTCGCATCGGGCCTGCAGTACCACTCCAGGAAAGGGGTTTCAGAAACCATTGTTGGGTAGAACGAGCTCGCATCAATTCCCGCTATATCCAGAAAGCGTCTGACCACCGAGATATTTATAGTTAGAATTTTTGGAGGGGGAACGCCTGGATACTCAACTCTGACTCGTGTACTGAGTCAGGACTCGGGAGGCTGAGCCGGGAGGAGAATCTGCTCGAGTCAAGTCAGCGCCACAATAATGTCCAAAAAATAAATATTTTCGACCCTCGGTCCCATTGATCACATATTCCTTACATAATTGGCCGTATCGATGTCATAATTCATTTCGATCTATCGATGTAGTCACATCTCCGTAGGGTCGTGGACTTTTGAGGACCGTATATAAGGTGCAAAGCGTCAAATTTTGATAGGCAAATATTAGGAAGTAAATGCATTACACCGAAGTCTAAAGTAGCGAATCTAAGCAAAGTGAAGCCGCGAATAAGGTTCAAATATTAGTAAGAACGAGCTGAATCAGATTCGAAGATTAGTAAGTAGTTGGATGAAATGCATTCCATAAAAGCCCTAAAAACTAGCCGAAGCATATTCCAAATCAATATTTTAAGATCAATTTTCGATATTTCTCAATTTCATTTCACTATTTTGATGAATTTTAAATTTTTTAATTGGTGTAGTTAATGTTGGAAAGTAATGAAGATGTTGGTTCGGTTTTAGGAAAATTATTTATTTATAAATATTTAATATAATAGTTTGTATATTAAATTTTATAGGAGTTGTTTTTAGTGTGATTTTTTGGATTTTTAGGTGTTGGAATTTGGTAGAAAATTTTGAGGTGAAATCTTGATTTGTGTTATTCAAACTCATTTTTTGACTGTATATATGGATTTAGCACCCTGAAAAGCCCCTAAAGAACTTTGATTGTGTAGGGGTTACCCATCAAGCTTGTGATTTCAATAAATTCCTGCTTGATTTTAGAGAAATTAGATCTAAAAACTCCACTAGAAAAAACTTCAAAAAGTCTCATTAAGGGCAACTCGAATCTTATAATATAATATTTTAAAATTTTAAATTATGTAAGTTTCATTTTTATATATTTTAGATTCATTGCCTACAAGTTATGTCATAAGGTTCATTGAACTTCAATCTTGAGGTTCAAATTTTGGGGAACCTTAAAAAAAAAATTGAAGTTCAGTGAATCTCATCGAACCTCATAGCCATTGACCAAGTCCATAGATCACAACTCATAACCTCATGCCATAGCTCAATCTTGTAATCTATCTTTGCAATTTCCATGTTCGTGATAGCATTTTTTATGTTATTGATGTTGATATATTACTATTTTATCCTACATTTCATTTTAAAGTTAATATATATATATATATAAACGAACCTAATGGCAATCCTCATCAAGAAATTTGAACTCGAACCAAACATAATCATTTTCGAACCTGAACCATGTGACTTAGCCTACAAGACATAGAATAGATGGTGAAAGGGTGTTTTGTTAAGGCACTCTGTGGTGAAAAGGTTACCGGTTCAAAACCTTGTAGGTAAAAAATTAGCCATGCTAAGGGTTTGTGTGGCTCAGACCGAGTGTGATCCTCAAGTGATTTTGATGGCTCAGATGCCCCTAGGTCATGGCTACTCAAGTCATAGGTTAGGCGTGTCAATAATCTCAAGACTCACGTTACCTAACAAACAAACAAACAAAAAAATAGATTTGCTATCTTTAATTTATGATTTGAATTTAAAAAATATAAATATAAATCTAAAAATGAAATAATAGACATAAAATACATACCATCCACACAAATGAGCACAAAATTTATCTTAGGAAACTTAATATAAGATAAAACCCAATTAGAAGGTGAAGCTTATGCTCAACTCTCTTTACTTGTAAAATGGATATACAAAGGAATGGGAACTTATTATGAGTATATATATATATATATATATATATATATATATATATATATACTATAGCTTGAATAACTACTATAGAGTCCTCCTTCTCTATTATGATCACAAAATACCACTCTCAAATGTTTTTTTTTAGCTATGGAACAAGATACAATGTTAAAGAATATAACTCCTCCTAATGGCTCAATATATAACATAAACTAATAACATGTTGCTGCTGCGACAAACACCCTCCAAAATTTTGTCTATACTTGAATATTGGAGCCTACTGCGGATCTCGCGATCGGTCGTTCCATAGTCACTTCTTGGTCGATTGATTCTCAATTAAGTCTTTGAGCTTCCTTCTTGGATTGTAAGTGTCGAAGTCACCTACTCACACATGCTCAGTCCATAATGAATTCATGAGCGCATTCCTTCGCAAAAAGCTTGAATAGGCCTAGCACAGTCCATCAAGATAGTGTATGTGTAATATTCAATTCATGTTGACAGTCAGTGTGCATTGTTGTTCACAATCTCTCAATTTTGACTGTGTTTGTACTTCTATTTTGATGGGCTTTTCAAACTGTCGTTTTTGTGCATCTTCGTTTTTGTGAGTGTCATTTCCATGTTTTCAACTATCGCTTTTGCTTGCTTTCACTTTAATTAGTGTCGTTTTCATGTTATCTTCACTCAGACATGTGTCATTTTCATTGTCATTCGCATATCGCAAGTGTCGTTCACACATTTCTTTTCATATAGCACATGTTGTCTTTTAGCATGTTAAGTGTCGCTAAAGAGACCAAATAGGTAAAGAACCCTGAGACTGGAACCTCGTCTCAAGGAGCTTCTACTCTGCAAACTAGAAGTCAAAAGAAGGTAGAGAAGACCTCTCCCCCTATTCCTCAAATGCCTAAAGTTTATGCTAAAAGGAGTGATAAGCTTAGAAAAGCGCAACAAACCCCTCCTCCTCCTACTAAAAATCCTCCTATTGAAAACCCTCATACTAAGAGCCCTCTTGCTGAAAACCTTCCTAATGAAAGCTTACCTACAGGAAACCAATTGCCAAAGAGAACTAAAAGAGAGATGATTGAGCCCCATGTTGAAGGAATTTCAAATAAGAAAGAGCCTATCATGTTTGAGATGTTCAAAGGAGGGAAAAAAGCCTCATACTAGACCTTGAAACAAGCTCAGATTGAACATCAAGCTAAAGTAGAACCCAAAACTTGCTAAAGAAGTTATAGATGTTGACAATATCTTATTAAAGGGCCTAATCATAAATAGGGAGAAAGCTACAGGTCTCGAAAATCAAGGAAAACAAAGGCCACCAAGGAAAGGGTTCCCATGGAAATAAGGCAAAGCAAAAGATGTGAGATGGCTAATGTCAATGTTTTGTTGGAAGTAGCCAGTACTCTAAGCTGAAGATGTTTTTGGTCTTTTGAGTTTTTTGACCCCATACTGTCAGAAGGAAATTTTCGTTTTCAGCTGACAAAGCGCTTGTCGACGTTTTAATGTAGGAAAGCGTAGAAGAGCGCTGACAGATTCATTGTCAATGCATTTTTTGTGGACAATTTGGAGGAAAACGTTGATAGTCGACCCGTCAACATGTTTATCAATTCTAGTAGATAAAGATCGACAACGGGATTGTCAGTGAATTGTCAGTTCCGACAACTATAGATTGACAACGAGATTATCAGCGAATTCCGGGAAGGGTGCTCGTTGAAGTAGGAGCTACGCAACAAAAGACCACTTTTGGAGGAATGACAAGGATGGATTCCCAGCGAAGGAGGCATAACAATGATGCACTTTTGAGCCCTTATTTTTAGCACAATTTACAACAAGTTATATTTTGGAAAAATATATATGTTTTGAAGGATATTTTACATGCATGTACCTAAAGATATACATTGTTAGTTTTAGATTACCATAACTAAGTTTAGCTAGAAAATTGTTAGTTATTATATCTTCTATATAAACAATTTCTAAAGAAGAAGAGAGGGTTGGAAGATTTGAAAGATAGCCTTTTGTATTCACTGTGTGATCTTAATTATAAATAAAATAGTTTATGAGCAGTTTTGCAGAAATTCATGTGTTGCAGTTCCATGTCTGCCTCTTGGTGTTATATTTTCCTCATGTACGAATGTTAAGTGTTGAATTTGGAATTCATGCTTTTTGTGGTCCATTATCTTATGATTAAGATATTTACATACTTGTTTTTCTACATATAAATCACACTGCTTTTCCTCCATCATCACCCAAATTTCTTGAAACTTGTCAGAGGAAATGTTGCTATCTCGCTTTTGTAATTTTTTCTTACTGGACATGTGACTATATAAGCCTAGATTGGGTCGGACTCCATGCCCAATGGTTACATTTTCTTACAATGCAACCAAACCCAATTTTTCTTAAATAAATTTGGCCATAGGACTTATTGCAAACCCTCTACCACTGTGACCTCGGGTAACTGATTTTAGGGAGAGATCCCTCTCCGGGGTTGAAAGGGCCAGCTTTTCAACCTCAAAGCAATTTGAGGTTTCCTTATAGGTTTTCCCATAGCCAAGGTTTCCTCTAAGAGATAACACCTACTTCAACGCTTAGTCAATTTCCCAATTCCAATCTTCTTTATTCAATTACTTCATTCAACAATTATACAATTATGCGATATCATAACTTCAATATAAGTAGCGGAATAAAACTTCCTTAACAGATTGTGATATTGTAAAACCAACATTGTATAAGAGTATGCAATGGGAGGGAGCAACTACCAAAACACTTTTCCCCTTTGCTTCTTTTTATTAACTTCAAATAATTTACAGCAAAATTACAAAGGGTCAGTCATGGCCAAACCCATGCACTACCCAAGCTTTACAAAGAAGTGGCAGTCGTTGGCCCAACCCAACGTACTAGCTGAAAGTGCCAAGTTTTGCAACCAAGGTGTGCCCAACCCAAGGTTAGCACCTTGCCCAACAAAAACCCCAAGCCCTAAAACATTCCAAAAAACCAATCCTTGGCCCTACCCAGAAACCAACTCGCTTGGGCGAGCTCTCCTCCTTCTATGACATTCCTTAGCTACGTTTCCAAATTCTGTGATGTGCACCCTGCAGCTCTGCGATATTACACAACTTACATCTATGTGATATCGCAGACTTTTCCCATTTTGCGATCTACTCTATGATCTCTTTGTCTCGTGCAAAATTGCTTGTTGCCTGCTCCAAGTGTCAAGCTCCCTTCATTTATGTGCGTCCCTCCCCCTTTATTTTATGTGGGTCGACACCCCTTCACAAAATTAAGCCGACCTTTCAACATTCGTGCGAGTGCCCCTTCATGGTTGGGTATGCCCATGGGCCAACCTGCCTATGGGTGTGCAAGCGCCCCTTTGTTGGGCTAGCATGCCCCTACATGGGCGCTCTGCCTGCTATGCCGCCTATGCTACCACCGTTGGTTGATGTTGTGTTGCACATTCCACATCACATTACTTGCTCGCTCGCCAGTCATGCCCCTGCTCACTATGTCTCGCCCGTCGCAATCGCACTTCCTTGCCTTGCCCATTGTAGCGCCCACGCGCCCCTCATTGGGTGTGGCTGCACTCGTGGGCATAATCATGCTGAGTTAGGTCGTTGTTATGCTAAGTGTGCCCTCTCCCTCACGTGCCCTCTGCTATGTCATGTCGTTAGTTGTGCACAGTCATTGTGACATGCCCACTACATCTCGCCCGACGCCCTGCCTTCAGGCAGACGCGCCTAGGGTGTGCACCCCTCAACTTGTGCATGTTGCTCACTGCTACCATGTCGACCGAGGCACCCCTTCTCTATGTGGGTGTGCTCGTCGCACTTGGGCACTCTCGTGTCATGCACTCCAAATCGATTTTTTGCCACTAAATGAACATGGCCTGCCATAGGCACCGGTTTGCCTTGGTGCCAACTCGAAGCCCTGAAAACTAGCCATCCCCTCGACCCTAAATTAATATGATACTATTGTGCTCTTATTATCATTAAGAATGTTCATGTTCCCAAATATCCCCGAGGAAAAGGTTGGTATCTCTTTGTACAAAAAGGTTACCACACATTTTTATTGTAAGTATAAAGTTTAATCATTTTTTCATGAAGGGAAGGCTTTTTAAGTTGGAAGGAACGAATAAAGGTTTAATGATGCTTTTTATTCCTTTTTCTTTTAATACAAATATTTTAAAATTTGAAATTGTTTAGTAAGGTAGCAATATGGGTAGACCATAAAGTGACCCTTTAAGATTAAAAGATGGTTTAAAAGTATTGTGCCTAACGGTAGGACTAGAGAATTGAACCAAAAAGATTCCAATATTTAAAATGTATTACAAAGGAACTTTAATATGGGTAGACGTAAGGTGAGCTTAAAAGATCAAAAAGTGGTTTAAAAATATTATGCTCAGAAGTAAGACACTAGAGAATTTATCCAAAAAAATTCCAAAAAATATTATAAAGGAACTTTAATGTGTTATGTATAATTTTTTCTATTATCTAGAGAATGGAGATGAAAAGAACGTTCATGAAAAATAAAATGGTGGAAAAAAAAATCTAATTAAAAAAATAGTGCTTTTGTATCAAGAATCTTAAGGGGTTTTAAAGAAAAATAAAATAAAAATTATATTATGTAAGGGATGGAGATGAAAAGAACGTTCATGAAAATAAAATGATGGAAAAAAAGCTAATTTAATATAAATATATTATAATATATATATATATAATTAAATATATATATAATATATATATATAAATACATTGTATCAAAAATCTTAAGGGAGGGATTAGAAAAAAAAATTAAAAATAGCACGTTAACTCTTATATAAATAATAATAATAATATATATATATATATAAAATATGATTTTGATATGTTTTTTTTGTCCAAATTCATGACATGAGATATATGAATCTAAGTTTTAGATGAGTGAATGTTGAAAATTCACTTACAAAGAACAATAAATTAAAGAATTTATGGAAAAAAATTACTTGCAAAATAAACAATAAAACAAAAAAGAAAAATAATAACAAACTTGTTTATTAAATTAAAATATTTGAAAGAAGAGAAGAATAAAATATTAGAAAGTTTATATGATTCATGATTTATACTATATATATTTTTGGGACGATATTATATCGATTTTAAAGTGCACACTTTTGAATCACTTACTGTGATT